>VXBA01005678.1:1019390-1053857 GCA_013399895.1 Serilophus lunatus
GGGGGAAGTAAAGTGCTTTTTCCTTTGAGAGTAAAATAAGAACATGGATATTAATATCTAAGAATACACATTGAAGTACCACTGGATAGAAAGTACTTTGGGGAATGGTTTGTGGCCCTGGACTGGCCCTTGTCATGATGGCCACATCACTTCCATTTGTGACCACTTTTGTTACTGTATCACTTGAGCAATGTTTTCCCGGTCACAGTCCCTCACCTCCCTGGGGCTGGGATTGGATAATGAGCTGTACCTGTGTAGCTCTAAGGGCTCCTGGAATTAGAAGCCCTTTGCCTCGTGCAATGTCCCTCCCAGGGAAATGCAGGAGAAGGGAAGCAATGCATCAATTCAAAGCTTCATTCATTTTTTCCCCCTTTTCAGCTGCCTGCCACTCCCAAACGTGTGGGAGATGTTCTAGTGCTGAAAGCCACAGCTCACTCCTTTCTTTAGCTATTCTGTGGGATAATTCAGCTTGGACATACCAAAGACAATACATAACTGTGACAGAAAGCTGCAGGCCACACTCCAGTCCTGCAGCCTGTTAACTCTGCTCAGTTAATGGCATGTTCCTGCACCTTCATATTCCTGGAGTCTTTCCCAAATTCACTCTATTTCCTCACACTTTTGCAGTCCAAAGACAGAATCACACGAGGAACTGTGAGTTGCACTGCATTCAGTTTTCCTTTTGTACATGTATTACCATTAATACTTTGTATTACTTCTGTTTTATTGTGCCATGTTGGCCAGGAGTACTAAAAAAATGAATATACAAGGGCTTGGCTTTGCTGTGCTCTCAAATGTGAGAGGGGAAACACCTCAGCACACCCAGAGAGTCGTGCAGTTTTTCAGGGAAATCTCATTAATTTAAACATTCTCCCTCACACGTTTGCTTAAATGTGGCTCTTGGCTCTGGCATCTGTTTTTCCTGTGCAAACAAGTGTTTGTGCAGGTTCCCTTTGCTCAACTGTGAAAACTTGTTACCAGGGCAATCAGTCCAATATCCTGAATGTGAAAGGGCCAAAGGAAAGTTTGAGGGAGAGAGAAGAACCAGCAATAAAGAGGGAGTTTCAGGGCTGCTGCAGAGCTGGGCAGAATTAGAGATGCTGCCTCAGGACAGCACTGCACAGTGACAGCACTTGCTCTGGATTAGCAGGTTTTGCCACTCCAGGAAGGAGAAATTCCTTCCAGTATCCCATCTTTTGGTGCCCACTGACCTGATGTTACATAACAGCTTTTGTGCTGGGCTTTACCACGGCCTCCCAACACCAAGGAGTTAAAAGTTGTCTGGGCATCCAGCCCAGATGAATAACATCCCAAATGTTGAAGGAAGTAGCAAGGGAAATAGAAAAGCCTTTGACAGAAATTGTTGATAGCTTGCTAAGGCTGGGGAGGGAACCAGGGAATTTGGAGGTTGCTAATGTTGTTCCTATGGGTAAGAAAGGAGCAGGGAGGATCCAGGAAACGACAGCACAGTGAGCTTGGCTTCAGTTGCAAGAACAATATAAGAAACACAAATGGGGGACAGAATTCCTTAATTTGGTAAAATCAAACAAGCCCATGCTCATGGATGAACTATAGTGGTCTCATTTCATCAAGTGTTTTATCTTCAGCGAGAAATGCCAGTATAAAGCATCTTCCAGAGAGAAGAAAAGCTGAGGAAGTGGCCAGAAAGGGAAAGGTCCCACAGAATCCCGAGGTTAAGTAAATTGTCCCTGATGCTGCAGATCACTATGTGCCTGAGATCAGACTCTCTGGTGCCACTGCTGACTGGGAGGCGATGTTTGTGCTCCTGATGAATCCACTGGAAAAACAGACCAAGTCATTTTCAGGTCTCACTCACACTGAGAACTCAAAATTTAAACCAATTCACTTAAATATTTATCATTTACATTCCAAACAAGCAGAGAGCAGGTTCTCTGGAGTCAATGACAAGTGCAACAGTGCCATAGGAGGGATCATCCTGGGCTTGGATTCTATGAACCATTCAGAAGCTGGTCCATTTGAGCTCCTCAGTGGGGACAGAAATAAGAATTTGAATACCATAAAATCAATTTAAGAGCCCTCTTATTTTATCTGGTGGAATATTATTGCTACAAACCAGAAGAAACATTCTGTGGCTCAAACAGATGGGTCTGTGCACAGGCAAGGAGAGCAAGAAGATGCTGCAGCATGTTGCAATATTTTGAGAACCAGTGAGCAGCAAGAAGCTGAGCCCTTCAGTCACAGAAGTAACACACACTTGAATTAGTTAAGAAAACATTGCTCCAGCTCTGAGAACAACACACAGGTACGTGCTGCAGCACAGAGGGTTTAAGTGGCTTCAACAAGACCAAGGATAGACGTGGATTGCCTTTTTCTCCAAAAGTTTGAAGCCCTGGTGAAATGCGTCCCTGAATTTGGGCTGCTCCTAATGACAGGAGGGAAATTGCAGGAATGAAGCTGTTGCATAAGTGAGTGAGCAGCATGAGTCAGGGGGTTTGGGAAAAATGAGTCACAGCCTGGAGGGAACTGAGCCAGCCCTGGAGCTCAGAAAGAGAGACTGGGAAGAAACTGTTAAGGATCCAGATAAGAGCCTGACAATGGAGTGCACAGAGAAAAGCTGTCCCTAAAAGAGGGAACTGTGCATGAGCTTTAGGGAAAGCTAAAAAGCAGGTCCAGCAGAATTTTTGTCAAATACAGAAGAGGCTGCCAAAGTCAGCAGTGCAAGGACAGAACTGTGTAAATCACTTGAAGAGGGAGCATGGGCACATTTTTGGAAAATGAGGGAATCACTGGGTAAAGCTGTTAGTGAGGCTGCTGGAATGAAAGCTATGAAAGGCAAGTTGATTTCTATTTTGGAGGAAGGCAGGAACAAGCTCTGCTCCCCTCGAAGGCTGGAGCACCCTGCAACCCTTAACCTGCAGGGGGTTATGGATACCAAAGCCTTCCACACTGAGCTTGCTGGAACATTCCCAGGAGTTGCTGCAGAAGGCAATATTTATACTGGGATGAGTCCCTGGGGTCTGGTGGCCCCATTTACCTCAACACACTTCAGGAATTCAGAAACACGTCTGAAACAGGGTGGCTTTGCATGTGATTTCATTGAGACACCAGTGGCCTCCATTGTAATATTCCTGCCCCTCTTCTCTCTGGAGTCCAATTTAAGTGTTTTTTATCCAGCAACAATCATGGCAACCTGACAGAGGCCACAGCATCCAACCCACTGTGGGCACAGCACAATCCCGTGGGGAAACCACACTGAGATCCGTCTAATTGAAGACTGTTGTGATGCTTTAATGGATGTGAATTCGGAGTGCTGAGAGAACCTGAATTCTGTGCTTTGCAAGCCCCCAAGTCCTTGATTTTGGGACTGTCAGCGCAGAATTCTGGATGTAACACTTATGAACAACATACAGAAATTACAGTACTCAACCCTAACACATTTTATAAATAGTTTTATAACTGAAATATAAATAAGACCCCAAAAATTTGTCTTTGAGGGGCCTGCTGAAAGATGCAAATTATCTGGGTTCAATTATTGCAAAGCTGAAGACACTGAAGGTAACCCAGCTCCATTTTCTTGTCAGACTGAGCAGCAAAAGGATTGTTAGAAACACCCAGGCTGTTTCCAAGGAATTGTTCACCTACAAAGGCTGTAACTGCCCAGAGAAAAATTGTCTGGGAATAGAAATCTGAGCAACATCTTCAATCAGGCTCAGAGACACAGTGAGTTTAAGAATTAATCCGTATTTCATGGGCTGCATGCATCAATAACCAAATAGCATTCAGGATTTCCTAACGATTTAATACAAACTTACAGCTCTTGTTTTAACAAGGTCGGCTGAGATTGGAAAAGACAAAAAAAGGAACAGCACTATTGAAAGATGAGATCACTTTTATTACTGGTTGCTGATATAATTTCTATAGCTTCCCCAGGTGAACAAATGCATGTGTAACATCTAGAAGTGAGATTTAAACAATGCTCATAAGGAATGAGCTGAGAGTGTTTTCAGGTGTTTTCTTATCAGGCTTAAGGCAGAAGCTTCAGCCATGGATTAAGTTGCTGAAACAGTTCTGGAAACGAACTTTATTACCATGACACTAAATTTGGAAAAGAGGATGTGGAAGAAAGATGCTCAAGAATGAGCTTGTAAAAGCCCAATCTTTTCTTTCTATGTCTGTTTCTTATAGTGCACTCATCACTGTGGTATCTTGAGTGCTGTCCAGTAGTGCATTAAGCAACATGACAAACATCTGTCACATGTTTGTTCTCTCACCCTCTCCCCAGAGGGACAAGTGTGTGCAGCACAGAGTCTTGTTTTAATTCCTTTAATTATCATAAATACACATGCACGTAACACATTATTAAACATTTGTGCTAGAGAGGAAAGGTCAAGTTTATCTTGCTCTCAGGATTAAAGCTGGTGAGTCTTGATGTTCCTGTAAGACTTTCTATCACACCCTTGCCCCAGAGTCTTCTCAGGGACCAACTCCATCTGCTCAGGGGTGTCTGCACAGGCAGAAACCAAAACCATAGATCCCCAGTGTCCTCATTTACATTTTGCCAAGAAAGATTATATGGAATGAGATGGTACAATTTAAGGAGAAATATGGGCTTTTATAGTCACAACCTCATTGCCGTGTTATTGCATTTGATACAGACTAGATGCAGGAATTGATGCAGCTTCCAGATCAGAGGGCACTGGCAGAGTTATGATGAACAGAGGGATCTAATGGATTCATTAGAAATCAGATTTTCCAAAAGTATGAAAATAATGGAATGTAGGCCTGGGAGTTGCTGATTTCCCTGCAGAGGGGACATAACTGGGAGAACAACCAAGAAACTCCAGCTCAGAGCTCAGTCAGGCCCTGTACAACTGCAGGGAGACAAGAGCCATGAACACACAGTGGGGACCCCAAGTCAACACCAGCCCCACCAGGGTGGGATTGTCCCATTTCCTGTGCATGTCTTGAAGGATACCTTGGCTTCATCCCAAGGACATCTCCACCATTGCTTCCTCCCTGTGGCTTCCACAGCTCTGGTGCTCCAGTAACTCTCAGGACAGTTAGAAAGCAGCCTGTCTCTCTGATGGACAGGGGTTTGGGTCACACAAGTGCCAAAAGCTGGAGCCTCCTGTGTGGGCCTGGCTCCCGGGCAGAGCTGCAGGATGTGCAGCAGCAGCACAGTGCCAAACCCGCCAGGGCTGGGCTGCTTCTGGTGTCACACCAACACAAGCCATGTTTGGACTGTTTTTGGCACTGCAGTCTGCCAGTGACATCCCTACCTGTGTCAGTCACAACAGGAGAAAGATCTGTAACCATGGCAATCCTGGGGATCCCAGCAGTGAAACCTTTCAGGGGCCTGTTGTTCTCCTCCCACCATATCTCCCTTGCAGCACTTACAATCTCTAGGCCAGCAGCCTTGCTTTACAATCCCTGATTTCTTTGCACTGATGGGAGAGCCACTCCAAGCACTCCTGCCCTTTCCCAGACAGGCTGGAGGTCCATTCCAACAGCTCAACAAAAGCCATCCAGCAAGGAGTTAAAAATCAAAGTACCACTGTGATGATGCAGAGTAACAACACTGAAGCCCTTCTGGAGCCCAACAAGAATATTCCCCATTTTCTTGGCATGCAGAAGACAGGCACACACAGATAACACACCAGCCAGGCCAGGATCCTCACTGAGGAAGAGGCTTCGGAGGGCTCTAAAGGATTCCTTGAAACAAGACTCAAGAAAAGGTTATTCTTATAAACCCTTGGCCATAACATCAAACCCTCCAACAGCTTCCAAATGAGGAGGCAGCCAGCAGGCAAACACTAGTTTGGAATAATTGTTGCTCTTTCAAACTGAACTTACCATCAGGAACAACCTTGGGTGCACCAGTAAATCTAGTTTGAATTTTAGCTGGAGTAGCTCTTTATTCAATGAATTTTAACTAATCCATCTTAAAAGGTAACTCAGGCAAAGTTCCTAAAGATCAAACAAGCTTGCTTTGTTCCAGCACATTCTGCAACAAAAGGGGTTGGAATTGTGTTAGAGCCATTTTATTCCCAGCTTTTGTAGGAACTGGGAGTGCAGGGAAGGCCCTGCAAAGACTTGCCTCGAGCTGCCCCGTGCTCTGTCTCCAGCCTTCAGGGATGTGCTGGGGTGGTGGGAGGCACCTGGTTGCATTCCCTGAATATCTGTACACCTGAGAATGTGCTTTTCAGCTGCCAGGACACAGCACTGAGCTCAGCCAGTCCTGCACCAACAAGGCCTGACACTGTGCAGAAATGCTAAGCCCAGCCTAACCCAAAAGGATAAAGAGAGGATGTATGTAAAATGTTTGGACATTTGGGGAAAGGGCAAACGTTGAGAATTAATTCAAACTGTTGATGGTTTATTTTTTGTTGAATCTTGTGGTCAAAATTGTTTTCATTTGTTATGAGAAAGAATCCATCATTTTTTCCAAAGCACCACCCAGAATCTGCCACTGGTGATGTTCTAACATCCCCAGTGCCTATACAAATAGAGAGGTCAGCTGAGATTTGTAAACTAGAGATCATAAGTTTTAAGGAATTTGTTTATTCAGCCCAGAGTCTCCAAATTGTGTACGATGCCAAAATTAAAAAGTCATTTCACTGTACTGTGTCATGTTACAATAAAAAGCTCTCCAACGTTCTGGATGTTCAGATGAGAAAGCAAATTGTAATTCATTTGTCAGCACATGCAGTTTAATTATAATTAAGTACCTCCAGCAGTTATAATGAATAGGCAAAATGAAAATGCTCTTTTATACTTGTATAAACCTGCATTCAGTGGGAACTAAAAGCTGCCTGAATTACTCTGAAAAGTACTTGCATTTTCAGCTGTACTGTTCAAACACAAACACATGTAAACTTTCCAGAGACTGGAACAGATTGACTGAATTAGGGGAATTTTCATGGGAATGACAAGAGGCAGATCTCTTCCTGATGGGAAGGCACCACATACCAAGTTCCAAGTCCCTGTCCAAAGCATGGAGCACGAGAGCCACGCAAGAGAGATCAGAGTCCTTTCAGTATCAGCAAAGCAACATCATTCTAATGCATCCCCTCCTTGAGAAAGGGCTGAACTACATTTGCTGAAATTTTCCAGAGTAATTCAATGTGAAACATTCAACCAGCATGGGAAAAAAACAAAACAAGAAAGGCAAAGCATTAAAATATGATAAAGCTGCAAGAAGGTTACAGAAAGTTTTAGACCAAGAAGTACAAATAATTAATGGTATTTGACAACCAAAAGTATTTCACTGCTTAAAATAACCGTATTTGAAATCAATGTAATGGCTAATATTGCATTTGCTTTCTTTTTTAATAAAGATATAGATGAATGTGCAACTGGAACCCATAATTGTAGGGCTGACCAAGTGTGTGTCAATCTAAGAGGCTCCTTCAGCTGCCAGTGTCCTCCAGGCTACCAGAAACGAGGGGACCAATGTGTTGGTAAGTGTTGCTCTTCATTCAGTGGTTTCCTTTCCTTATCTATGATCAATGCAAAGTTTGCAACTGTAGAGTGCAAGGGTATGTGAATTGTAAAGCTGCTGTATCACTTGATCACAATAATTAATCACTAAAACTGAGGAAGGAACTATTTTGAGTTGAGTTTGCCAGGCTGAATGTCCTAAGCCCACAGTGGCAGCACATCTTTGCCCTGAGCTTGGCACCAGGACTGTAGGACAAGCAGCACCTCCACCCAAAGCTCAGCCCTGCCCCACACATTGCCTGGGCAGCCTGGCCAGGACTCAGCTTCAGGAGCAGAAATGAGAGAGATGGAAACTCTGAGTGCAGGTGTATGGGATTTGCAACTTGTAAACCCACACACCCTTTGTTCCCTGTGCCAAAATAAGCCCTTGGCCCCCCCGGGAGCCAAGTGTGGCATCCAATTAAAGCCAAATGCAGTGTAAACACAGCACCTTTCCTATTCCTGCCCCAGCTGGGGACCCTGGGCCAAAGTGCCGTTGCTCTGTCCCTTCAGCCTTTAATTAACACCTCTTTAATCACAATTCCAATGAATAAACTGCTTCCATAGGCACTCCAGCCTCGGGTCTGTCAAACAATAAACCCCCCCCGATGACAGAAGGGTCCAGTCTGTCCACCATGAGGTGATATTCCCGCCAGCCTCTCCTAAACCATAAGACTGGTTTCATACAGAAGTGTTTGAGATTGAGGATTTTTTTTTTTTTCCTCTTTTTGTGTTAGGAAATCTGCATTTGAAAGTTGACAAGAATTTTTCACTGTTTATTTTTAATCTCTTCCCCAAAGTCTTGCTAAGGCCATAGGTAGGTAGCTGGGAGGTTTTAGTACACAGCTAGATGAACATAAATTCCTGGGCACGGCTCTTTCTGCAGAGTTCCAAGCCAAGGGCTGTAGAAATAAACCAAAAAACCCTTATCTCTTTCCTAGGAGACGTACATCAGGCCCTGCACTGTCAAACTGGTGTAAACACAGGTGTATCTGATTTTTACTATTTACTGCAGGAGTAGGATGAGTAATTTGGAATGTAGACAGAGGAATAGTTTTGGTTTTATTGATTCTATTTTTTTTAATATCTGGGGTTTATTTAGATTTTTTTAGAGCAGGTAAATTACAATATAAAGTGCAATAACACTTTAATATCAAAACCCCTGGTCCTGACTGAAAGTCTCTCTGGAAACACAACAGAACTCAGAAGAAATGAAGGAGAGTGATGGACCATTAAATTTTTCTATATATGAACACATGTCTAGATCTACACATGAAGATGCCTGGAAAGGGAAATTTCCCTTCTCCTATTTAGGTCCAACCCTAGAGTAACACCTGTGTTCCATATTACACAGTGACCTAAATTACAAGTACATCCCACCAGTGAGTGCTGTCAGCATTTCAGAATAACCCAGTCTTTGGGGATTTCACAACAGCTCAGCCAGAAAACGTTCTTGGGGCCAGATCTTGATAGAGGTTCTCCATATGGGAGGAAATGTTTCTCAAATTTGAAAGAAATTTTTCCAGACTATTTTGGCTTCAAGGTAGAGAGAGAAAAAGGACATTTTTAACAATTGGTTGATTTTAATCTAAATTCACTAATAATTTGTCTTTGGTTTTTTTTTAATTTTCTTGTTCATATGTTGTCAGATTAGCCTTTTCTGAAATGCAGGACTACAGAGAGAATTAATTGTTTTCCAGCATCACTTCAAACAGAAGATTTGGCCCAATTGATTAGATGATGCTCAGCCCTTAGGTCTGCACAAATCTGAGGAGCCCAATCCCACAAGGAAAATTCCCACTGAATCAGACCCAGATCCCAGGTTTTCTGTGTATAAGTGCAGTGCCTAAGCAGCAAAGCTTTGCTTACAATGTCTATATTGTATAATCAAATTTTTAAGCAGTAATTTGGAAGAGCTTAGACCTGTGAAAGTCAAGGATGGAAATCTATTGTGTCTCCTCATCTATTCCATTTCCACTTCCAAATTTCTCTCTGCCACAAAAGAGAAACAATTGCTACTGTATGAACAGCCAGGAATTTTCCAGCATAAGCCTTTTCATTCAGAACCATCCAAAACACTGCACTGAGTTCAGCCCCAAACAGTGACTGCAAATTTGACAAAGAAAGGGTTAATATCCAAAGATGATTTTTTCACTTGATATTAAAACAAACACTTTCCTCATTATTAAAAAAAAAAAAGTCTTGGCCTCTTTTTAAACACATCTATGGTGGAAACAGCTGGAGGTAGGAAAGTCAAGATCTGGCATGGATATGGGAAGTGCCTTTCTTTGTTCCAGTGAGGGCTGGAATTATTTGTGTGAGTGTTGATCCTTTGAAATCTCCCATTGTGTACATGTTTGGAGCACAGGGAGGATTGCTCCACCAAGCTCCAGCTAAGGCACAGTAATGGAATCATAAAAGTGTGTTCCAGGCAAAAAGAGAGAATCTCCTCCAGGATGCAGGGGAGCCTTTTAAAGCACTGAGAGGTAAAGGAATGGGCTGCTTCAGGTTTTATGTGGGTTGCAGGTGAAAGCCCTGCTCCAGTGCACACCAGGAATGCTGACACTTGGAAAGGCAGCTGCTCCACCTCAAATCAGGGACAATCTGGGGAAGGTTCTTGCTGCTGGAGATGCAAAGCCAGGTGCAAAGGTATCCAGGGCAGGCAGCAATGGAAGCCCCTTGGGGAACAAGGCTGTTTCTGGGGATGCCTGCAAAAGCACCACCTGTTTCCTTTCCAAGCCCATTAATTTCTCTCCTCACCATTCCCTTGGACTTGCTCAGAAAATCTGGACTGTTCCTAATGGAGCTGAAAAGATTTAGTGTGTGCTAGGAGTGCTGCATGTGAGTTTTGGGAATACGAGCTCCAAGCCACACTCACTGTACTGTCGGCATCGTGTCTGATCGTGAGGGATCCCAGTGGAAAAGCTGAACCAAACTGAGCTCTACCTACACAAAATAAACCAGAGCAAGCTGAATAAAAACAGAGTTGGGATGTGCACTGGGCTCAGAGGCTGGGAGATAATGAACATAAACTGTTATAAGAAAAACACTTTTAGGAAAAAAGCAGTCCTGCCATTACTGGTGGAAGCAGCACCCAGCTCACCCCAGCTGTGCACTTGCTGGGAAGCAGGGAGCCATTCCCTGTGCTCGGCCCCAGGGCAGGGCAGGGCTGTGTTTGCCTGTGAACTAACCTGTGTTTTGGTGCTCAGACCTGGACGAGTGCACGGTGCCCCCGTACTGCCACCACCGCTGCGTCAACACCCCCGGCTCCTACTACTGCCAGTGCAACGCCGGCTTCCAGCTGGCCTCCAACAACCACACCTGCGTGGGTAAGGCTGTGATATTCCAGGGAATACACCCCTCATTTCATTGGCATGGACACAGCCACGATTACATGCTATTCCTCCAGTGCTGGTGCATCACTTGGCACTACCGGTGGTTTTCTCGATACTATTCCCAGTTCCCACCACAAAGGGTGTTACTGGGAATCAAGGGAGGCAGTACTACACCTCTGCAGTGAAGGGGGATTATCTTCAGCATCTGGGTCACCTTTGAATAGTTAGAAAATCATGTGAAAAGTTACAAGAGGGGACACTAAATGTCCTCTGAAAAACGATATTCCGCTCAGAAATAGAACACTAAGGCAAGATTCACAGTAAAACTTCATCAATGTCAAGTTTTTAATCAAAAGTTGTGTTTTAGAAGGATTAGAGTAAAGGTAACTGTCTGCTCAAGTGCAGAGAATGGCCATAAAAAAGGAGTTCTTTAGGGCTGTAATATACATCTATTCCTTCTGGTAGCACTGGCACAGTGTACAATCTTTGCACTGGTGCCAGGAATGAACAAAGAAAACAAAGGAAGAGGCTTTGTGATGAGCTTTCCTATATTATCATTAATGTTCAGGACTAGGAGGCCCATCATACAGAGAATTAATACCCTCTTCATTGGTTTCACTTGCCCAAGTGCTGCACCTTTGTCAGTTTTTGGTGGTGTCTGTAAATTACAGTGGAGCTGACATTTATAAGCATTCACAAAAGCCATGAACTCAAAGGTTTTTTCCAAATGAAGCTTCTCCTCATTATCTGATAAACACAAATATGAATGGAAAACATGCAGAGGAGGAACACAAAGGAAAACACATTAAAATCTATGGAGTGAATGACAGAGGAGCAGCAATAAATCCACAGTCTGTGAAAAACAAGGGCTATAGATTCCAGAGGTGATTAGACTTATAAACACTTCCATTAAACACTTCCCATTAAAAATTGCTTCCATTCCCATACCAGTGTCCTTGGGATGGGCAGCCCATGGGAAACACAAGACACCAACATCCCTTCCCCCAAAATGGTCCAGGCCTTCGAGCACTGAAAGCCCCACTGGCCTCCAAGGCTCATGTTATAACTGCAATGGAATTTCAAAGAACCAATTTTAAGAGTAATAAATAGCTCAAATAAATCTTACCCACTGCATGCTGAGAGGTCTTATCAGTATGTGTTCCTTATATCAATTATTTATAGAGACTTGGCATTTCATACCTGACAAAAAAGGGGCTGGAATGTGCAGTTTAATGGCCACATTAAACATTTTTGGGAGAATTCCTCACACATTAGAATAACTCTCATTCCTGGAAAAATGCTCTTTTTTTGCATGGAATGTAAAGCATAGCTCTAACACTGCTCCAGTGACTGCAGAGCTACATGGAGAGACTCAAGTGGGCTTTTGCTGAGGAATAGGCCCAGCCTAAGGATTAATCCCTGAGCTTAATTACCACCTACACAAGATGAGTATCTGCAACTTTTCCTTTCAGACATAAATGAATGTGATGCCAACAACCCATGTGCACAGCAGTGCTACAACATACTGGGTTCTTTCATCTGTCAGTGTAATCCTGGCTTTGAGTTAAGCAGTGACAGAATCAACTGTGAAGGTAAGTGATATTTTTTTTTTGTCTTGGAAGAGCAACTTTTTGCCTTGTTTTTGTTTTCCCAGAAGCCTTTCTGTGATCTAAGGGACATAATTTAAGTGAAGACACGCTGTGGGTGGCCAAAACCTTTAAGACATTTATTTTTTAGGGTGCAATTTGGCTAATTTCTGCCTGAGTAGCTGCACTGAGGTACAGGTAGGACTGGGTATCTCTACAACCAGTGCAAAACAAGACATTGCAGCACAGCTGGGAAGAATAAAGGCTCCTGAGCCCTTATTTCCCAAACTCCCTGGAATTGTGTGTGGTCTGATGCTGATGACCATTAAATGAATCAGAAAGGAATGCACACCAAAACAAGGGTAACTCTGTGTGTTGTTGGGCTCCTCTGGAAATAAACCCTCCCATTTCTGATTTGAAGGAAGTGACAATTGTGCTTTAGAGCCCCTGTCTCCTGATGATTAGACAATCAACACTTTCTTCCCTCTGCCAGAGTCTCCAGAGGGGTCCTCTAATCTCCTTTTGGACACAGGATGGGCTCAGCCTAAAGCCCAAAATCCTCTCTGCCAGTCTCTGAGCCAGAGGAGGCTGTGGTTGAGCTGGAAGGGCTCTCCCAGACCTCCCTTGCCAAACTGCTTAAGCTGATCCTACTGGAACAGGACAGGGAGCAGCAAGAATGCAGGTCCCTGACCTAAACCCAAGAGCTGGGCTCAAACCCTCCAGGGTGGTAGTAGGGAGTTCTGCTGCTGCCCGAGCCAATCCCTACTTTTGGGAGGTTTGAATTAATTTCCTGTTAATGGCACTCACTGTTAAATTGTTTCACACCAGACTTCTCTCACGAGGGACTGATGGTCACACAAGGATAAAAAAGGCTAAATAATGGTACACACTGAGTATTACTGGAAGGCAAAAAACCCTTTTCCTCTTTCCCAAGGAGCAGCTCCATTAGCACAGGGCACAAGCACAAAGGCAGCATTTTTGCCTTACTCACTAATCTCACATCTGTGGCTTTTCCCCCCTCAAAGTAATCCCATTTTGGAATACTACAAGTACACAAGCTTTCAGAAGTTATTTTCCCAAACCTGTTCTAAAGCCTAATTTACTTTCTGCTTCCTCAAATCCAAAATTCTCCTTTTGGAAGATTATTGCTAAACCCCCAGTAGAACTAACCCTTGCATTTGCAATTCCAACATGTTGAGCAGTGCATTTCAGGTTTTTTATAACATCCTTTTCAGACAGAATTCTTTCGAAGCATTTGGCTGTTCTATTTAGTGAGTCCAAAAGCCAATAACAGAGCTCTTTGCCCTCTGCAGACACTGATGAATGCAGAACCTCGAGTTATATCTGCCAGTACCAGTGTGTCAACGAGCCAGGGAAATTCTCCTGCGTGTGTCCTGAAGGATACCAGGTAGTGGGAGGCAGAACATGTCAAGGTAAGTGCCCTCAACCCTACATTAGTAACATCAAGGCTAAAAATACTTGCTGTCTAAGTGTTTATACTTCATGCCAGGATTATTATTTTGACAGCAGAAGATATGCTGATAAAACAACTGATTAATTGGATATCTGATAATATCAGAAATCCAAGTCCTTCAGATTCCCAGGACAGAATCTCAGGGTTTGTAACCCCCCAGTAAAACCCACTGCCTTGACACCTGAGTTTAAGTTTCAAAGATAAACATCCCTGAATAAAATCAGGCCATTTTTACAGATGTGAAACATGGCTTTTTATCATGTTTCTGTTCAGAGAGAGTCTTAAATCCAGTCAACAGTAGAAATTAAAGATATGTTTCTTCTGATAACATGAGAAAAAAAATGCAAGCCTTCAGCAGCTCAGATTATTTGTGTTTAGAAAAATAAATGTTCTGGCCAACTGCCAGCAAATGCCAGGATTTTCAACTTTGTGGGGTTTTTTCCTCTGGTACTAAATGTTTCTGCATCTTCTTAGAGAACATTGCAGAACAATACATTAAGTGCAAGAGTCATGGCTTCAAAAATCCAGAACCTGATTTAGCAGTGCTTATTTTTAGAACTAAATAAGTGTGATAATTATTGGCAGAAGAGATGAGAAAATAACTCTACCGATATTTTTTATCAAATTCAGATTAACTTTTTTCTATCTTGACAGCAGCTGCTACTGAATGTTGTGGGATAGTTTGAGCATCCAGAAATCTGGTTATGTTGGAATAAGTCCTTTCAGTGACTGAAATTCAGGAGACCATGCAGGTAGACAGAGGGGTTTGAGAGTTACAGGAAATGGAGCATTAATACAGTGCAAGGCTGACAGTCCCCACCTCCTGTCAGGGTTCTTTTCCCAGGCAAAAAAAGGAAGCTCTGCTCTGCACAATAAACAAGTTTTCATTATTCATGTCAAAGTTATTGTAGTTAAAACATAGTCATTAATTATTTCAGATCATGAAGCCCAGTTATTAAAGATGAGAATGGACAAAAGGCAGGAAATCAATTCTTCCTTGAGACCTTTTTCCTTTCAAGGGATCTTCTGCTATAAAATTATTCTTTGCTAATTAGAAGCTTTACAGTACTTCTAGTGTTGCTTTACATATGATTAATCTGTATCTCCACTCAACTAAAATATTCAGTCTTACTTAAAACCTCAATAAACAAGTTCGTCCCACTTCTGCACAGAGAAGTCCTCTACAGCCAGGTCCCAGAAACGTGGGAAAGCACCAAAACACACTGGGTTCCAACAGCCAAGCTGGTTTTTGGCTGGTTTGAAGCCACAGCGAGTACCTTTGCCAATGATGGAAACAAGTTTGTTACACAGTCTCTTTTCCTCCCTCCCAGATATCAACGAGTGCGAGACCACTAACGAATGCAGAGAGGACGAAATCTGCTGGAATTACCACGGAGGGTTCCGCTGCTACCCCAGAAATCCTTGCCAAGAGCCCTACGTGCTCACATCTGAGAAGTAAGCAGCAGCCTCTCTGTCCCTGCGGGCCCAAGGCCAGCAGCCAGTGACCTCTCCCTCCCTGTGTTTGCGTGCAGCCGCTGCGTGTGCCCCGTGTCCAACGCGCTGTGCCGGGAGCTGCCCTACTCCGTGGTGTACAAGTACATGAGCATCCGCTCCGACAGGACCGTGCCCTCCGACATCTTCCAGATCCAGGCCACCACCATCTACCCCAATACCATCAACACCTTCCGGATCAAGTCTGGCAACGAGAACGGCGAGTTCTACCTGAGGGTGAGTATTGCTGGGAGCTGCGCTCTGACCCCAGGGGGAGTTGTTTGTACAGGGTCCTCGCTGTCAGTTCTCATTTTGTAAAGAGAGAAAGCAGTAATAGCCTTCTAGAAATCAAGCTAAGCTCAGCCCAGCTTGCAGGGGTTTATGTTGAGACACTTAAACCTTTTAGTGGTGCAACTACTTCAGAAATCCCACCTCATTTGAACTTCTGTGGCTAACACTATTTCCTCTTGCTTGGATGCATTCAAGTAGAACACACATGAATGCAAGTGTCCAGAACATCTGCTTTTTAAGACTTTGGGGAAGAAATCTCATTTTCTTGGACTCTTGTAATATTTACAAGATCCTGGGAAATCCTTTTTCCTTCGTGTGTGGTTTTGCACTCAGTAAAACAGAATCAGCACAAAAGCTTTGTCAGAAATTCATAATTGGAAGGTTTTCATTTTTATTTTCCTTCAAGTCTGGAAATTAGGAGGTTTTGATAGCACATCCAACAAGTGCACCAAGGCATGGCATTGCCATTTACACCCTGTTTCCCCAAGATCCAGCAAGGAATTGTTCATCTCTATTTCCCTTGTTCTGACATAGTCTATAATCCAGTGCTTTTCCCTGGATTTATTACACATCAAAGCTCCATAACCACCCCCAAAATCAAAGTTAATTTTTTAACTTTAAATAAGGACAAAACCACTGCAGGTCTTACTTGAGTTAGACCCCGGTCTAACCCACTCAGAGTAACAATTCCACCCTCCTGCTGCCACCCAACAAGAAACCACAGGCCTTAAATAAGGAGGAACTTGTTTATTCCTGCCAAGGGACTGTAGTAAACAGTAGGAATAACTTCCAAGTAAACCTTTGTTTTAGTAAAATTCTGAGCTGGTTGCTGGATACAGCAGATGAACTGGATTCATGTGTACACCCTGTTTGTGTGACACAGGGAGAAAATAGTTGTAGCAGTTGAAGGGAAAGATGGAATTTACCTTTATTGTCAAGCCATTTCACAAAGTGGCAGCGTGTCATGGACAAGGCCCTGCCAGTGTTCCCCAAACTGGGAAAAGAGCTTTGGAGCTGTACAAGGTGGTGGTGGCAGCAACAGGTACACACCAGGTCTTACAAGGAGAGCAGGACTACTGGAGCCATGGAGGACTGGAGTTTTCCTCAGCTACATCCCTGTTAAAGCCATTAGGCCTCTTATTTTCCTTATTCTCTCTCTATTTTAAGAGCTGATAGCTAGGGCTAAAAACAAAGATCGTCCTGGGTCAGACTATCCCCCACCCTTCAGGGATCAGCATAACCAGGAGCACATTTTGCAGCGCAGTTGGTTCCCCCGAGCCTTTCCCCGCAGCCCAGGCAGGTGTGAGGTCAGGGCTGCAGGGCTCCCCCCGCGTGTGCCGCGCTGTGCGGGCGGGGCCCTGAGCCCTGTGTGTCCCCCTCGCAGCAAACCAGCGCCGTGAGCGCCATGCTGGTGCTGGTGAAGTCACTGACGGGGCCCCGGGAGCACATCGTGGACCTGGAGATGCTGACGGTGAACAGCCTCAACTACCGCACGAGCTCCGTGCTCAGACTCACCATCATTGTGGGACCTTACGCCTTCTAGGGCTCGGCCACGGCCCCGGCACCCAGAGCAGCCAAAGATACTATTGGAGAGAAAGCACTTACTACTTTATTTATAGATTTTGCTCTCTTTTTTTTTTTTTTTTTTAAAAACCTTGTTTAGTAAGTTGATATCTTTTATTCACACGTTACACCTGTAATTCCAGATTAGTAGATGTGTTCCATAGTATAACATGGGCATTGTCACTTTCTGTATAAAGACTTAATTTTTTTTTTATTACCTTCCTTGGACTAGATACATACTCTACTTTTGTATGAGAACTGTATGTTCATAATATCCTGTAAAACCTCACACACCCTTCCTGGCCAAATAGGTCATGCAATTTAAAAGTGATCTTCTGTGTTGTTTTATATTTTAAATTCTAATGCAGCTACACCGAATCTCAAAAAAAGAAAAAATTATGTAGCATGAATGATACACAAAGTTACGGTTATCTGATAAGCTAAAACGTATTTCTTCTTAACTACTTTGTAACAAAAGGTAACAGTCAATAAAAATCTATTTCTGTAGACATTTATGTGCTATCACAGTTGGTTTTTCCAATTTGGGTTGGAGGTGAAGTTGCTCGTTGTGAGAAATGCTCTGCATCAGGTTTTTATATGCAGATTGTGTTAACCATACCAAGGAATAACATCCTGCTCTCTCCAAGAAAAACACACCATAGGAACAAAATTCCTCCAGAGAAAGAAACTCCCGATGGAAAATCACCAGGCAGGGCACAAATGTCCACAAGAGCACTCCTGAGAACACTGTTGGTAGTTACTGGTCAGAGGGATGCAGCCTTTTCAGACTCAACACACTGTTTTTCCAGAAATATGTTGTACACTAAGAGTTGAGTGCATTTTCTTAAGTTATATCACTTCCAGGCACTCGGTCCTGTCCCTGCTCTTACAACTCAGATGTATCATGTACAGTGTTCATAAAATTTATTTCTAATTTTCAAGAACTAATAACACCTTTTGTAATATGTAAAATCTCATTTCTTGTTTAAAAATGTAGCAGTTAACCTTTGATGTAAAAAATTTTTTAAATAAAGATCTCTTACCATACTGTATTCAGTCTATTTTGAGGTAGTTTGTTACTCCCAGGTAATGTGGGAATCAGCAAAGCCAGAACCATCCCCATCTGAGCCCATACATTTTTGGAAGACTAAACGTAATTGCTTTGTAGAAGGACAAACCTTTTATCTGAGCTTTCCTTTTACTGACTGCAAAAATTCACTCCAGAGGGAGGGATTTAACTGGTGTTTCCCATGGTGAAAAATCTGATACAGAGTTTGGCTTGTGGGAAGCTCCTTCCTTTCCCAAAGAGATTCCTCCCCATTCATCACCTCAGATCTAATGGGTTGGAAAGGCAGCTCCTCATTCCACACATGGACTGAGCAAAATGCCTCCACCTTCCTCTTCCTCCTCCATGGAATTCTTCACCTCCACACTTAGTTTGTTATGGGGACAGGCAAAAATGTTACTTAAACAAACTGCTCCCATTCCACCCCCAGCATCAGCACTGCCCTTTTACGCCAACTTTTTATTTCCAAATAGTGCAATTCAGCATTGCTCATTCCAAGAAACAACCCATGTTGCTATTTCTAGGTTTAAAATGGGCAGTTCTCTCTTGATAAGTGCACAGAGGAGGCTCAAATGGCTTTGCCTCCTTCAGTCCCAGGATTTACAGGGCACCTGTAGCAAATTAAACCACCACAAATCATCCCCAAAGTCCCTGAGCTGCCCCAAGGATTTACTCTTCCTTCATGCTCTGCCAATATTTACATCAGTGTCATGGCCAGCACTTTTAAGCCTTCTTTTTAAATCTGCTCATCTGACAGTGACCCAAAACTGATGATCCTACAGAGAGAAAAGTATTTACAGACTTTCCAAATGGCACGAGCAGCAGAGGCACTTGTACCTCACATGTGCCCAAGGCACACTCAGCCTGCACAGTGCATTTCATTTGCACACAAACTGTCCTGCCAGCCCCTCCCTCAGGATCACTCACAGCCCAAACCAGGGGTTAGCACAGCCCCAGCCTCTTGCCACTGGACTGAGCACAGTCACAGGGTGTGGGCACTGCTCCCCATGCACAGCACACCACGAGAACCAGGAGCTGGAGCAGCAGCACCTCCAAACCAAAACTGTGACTAGAGCAGGGCTGGTTAGTGCTGGCTGTGAGAGACCAGAATCATGAGATGGGTCAGACCCTGAACGAGGAGAGCTTTTGTACTAAAAAGCCTGTGTGTAGTTAGGAGGGAAAGCCACGGGTTCATCCAATTCTCCAGGAAAGCAGAGCTCCATCTGGTTCCTTACAAAATGTATGGATCAGCAGCAAACGTGCAGCAGGGGCTTGAAGAGCTACTTGGATTGTAAAGAACACTGAAATCTCCAGAAATTATAGAAGAGCAAAGTGTTTGCTCAGCCTTCTCTACATCCTACCAGCATGACCATTACCAATAACACATCCCAGGAAAGAGTCTGGTATAAATCTGTCAGTGTTGGAGAACAATCTAAATCAGGATCACATGCGAAATTTAGTATCTTAGAATACAGGGAGAAAAGAGGAGGAATAAAATAGGAGTTTGGGTAAACAGAACTTAAGGAAATCAAAATGCAAGTTCATTCACTTCCCTGAGACCACCTGAAGGCAGTGCAGTGGGATTATTTTGTTTGGAAGGCTCACAAATGCAAGTTTATTGTTGAATCCCGTTTCCATGGCTACAAAGAGTTGCTTGTGTTTTGAATGCTCATCCATGTTTCTAACTTTATAACTCTCCTGGTAAAATATAGAACAGCTGCTGCCCCAGTCAGCTGTTGAGCACATGGAGCCCACCAGGGACAAAGCCCACTGTTAACACCGAGAATTATTTTTAACGCCCTCACATATCTAAACCTCCCCATCACCTCAGCAAAATGGCACGTTTCCACACTTCCCAGCTGGGGGAACACCTGCACAATTCCAAACTGAACTGTGCTGCATCTGCTGCAAACCCCAGTTTTATTTCATCTGGCCAGCAGAAAAAAAGTGATCAGCCTCAGTGAGCAGGGCAAAAAGTTAACTGGGTTTTCTATCTGGGGAAAAGCAGATGTGTAGTTAAGATGTTTATACAGCAAACAGTTCTGTATATGTTAGGAGGAAAGAGAGCTGTTTAATAAAATGGGGGTGGGTTTGGAGTTGCCAAAGCAAATTTGAAGGACTGTACAACAGCTTTTGTCATTTTTGCATGGGAAAAGATACAGGCCAATTTCATATTTATATCAATTACATGCATTGAACAAGTGATATTTTTTAAGTGGCCTCAAAGTTAACTCTTGAAATCCTTGCACTCACTGTGTCTATGTACTGAGCAGAAAAAGCTGCAAACATCAGCAATAAACTTTCCAACAAGGTAGTTTTGAAGGCATCCCCTGGGTCTCAGCAATCACCTTGTTACTGGATGAGGGGCTGTGGGGCCAAGACCCTCAGACCAAAATACGGGAAATTAGAGGAGCTTGGAAGTGCTTGTGATGAACCTGATGTAAATTCTGGAATTAGGTGAGCTCCTGGCTTCCTTTGCAAACAGTCACTGTCAATCACATGCTGTTTCTGCTCTCACACGAGAGAAATTTCCCTTTCTGATCCAGAATCCAAACACTCCCAGAAGGACAGAAATGCATCTGGATAATTAATATTTTTATTTTAATAATATTTCTGTCATTTCTACATCACCACACATATATTTTCAAGCAGGATAAACATTCCAAGGTGCTGCTCTCAGCTAAGCACTCCAGCAGCTCCTGCCCTGCAAACACACTCTGGTTCACTTCATTGCTTTGCTTTAATGAAACATTTATTTTTTCTCTCCCCCCAAGCCCTAAGATACCCCTCTGCAGGTCTACAAAAATCCCAATGGCTCCATCCTCACCTGAACAAGCACACAAAAGAGCTTGAAAATCGAGCTGCCTGCCAGCTGGGTTGACAAAAAGCAACACATTTCTGCTGTTAAACTCTGAAACCAGAGTCGTGAATGTTGCAGACACCTCAAGGTCTAAACCCGGCCGGTGCCACTCCAGAAACATCTGAACCTGTGACCACCTCCCCGGGAGGGTCACATTTTCTTCTTGCACTCCGGCTGTTTCTGGAGTGTCTCTGTGCATTCTACAGGAATGTTTCCTATACAGAATATATACAACAAACACCCAAGTGGGAAGTCAAGAGAGCAAAATTCCTGCAGGCGGCATGGAAACTAGGAAAACAAACACATTTTGGAAGCTGGGAGGAAGGGCTGCAGAGGGGAAGCCAACATACCAAAACAGCAGGGTAAAAGGCATTATTAAAATCAATAAGTCATCCTCTGAGAAGCTGAGGTTGTATAGGAACACGGAAAATGGAAAGATTCCTGAGATCTGGAAGGTCACACGTGCAAACAAACAGGGAGAGGCCAAAGGAGCAACTCACAAACGCCTGCGCTGGCAAATCCAGCCTCTTCCAGTCCCAGGAGAAGCAACGTCCCAGGAGGCTGAGGGGCCAAGGAGGGGCACACACACTGGAGGGATGAGCAAAAAAAAATAATGCCATGGCAGAAAAATAAAGTGAAACTTCCCATCTTGTGTCTGGAGGATGAATTTGGCACAACAGCAATGCATGAAGGACCTGCCTCAAACTAAGAAGGGAATAAAAGATGAGGAACAGAACATTTTGCTGATGATACCCAGTTTTTAAGGCAAAAATGAGCATCTTCTAAAAGACAGTCTTTACAGTGCTCTGAATTGTGAGCCAAAAAAGAAGCCAAAATGAAACCAAAGGGGTTAATTGTGAAGTGATGCACCTGAGGGAAGTTATCCCAGTTTTATCTGAACAGCAAAAGCCTCTGAACTGACCAGCACCTCTCAGAGGGTCAAGGTTATAACAGACCATTCAAAAAGGAAACCACAGCTCCATAAAGGTGATCCAGCATAAGGAATAACTGGGAACAGAACAGGGAAAGAAGGTGAACATTTGCACTTGTTGTGTATAGGCACTGCAGCCCAGCATGGGCCACAAAAGCATCAAAGCAAACAGTCAGCGGCAAATGTTTGCAAAAGGAGTCACCTTCAAGGGAGAAGCTTTTAATTTTTTCCCAGTTGAAAGAACTGCCTGGGGAAGGCAGCAGGAACCAGATCATGGCAGATAATGGGGTTTCCAGGAAAGCTGTTTCTGGACACATTTAGGCATCAATTGACTCCTGAAGTGAATTAAAACTGAGGTTTGAATTTGCTGCTTTCTCTTCTCAAAACACTTTGTGACCCAAGGCTGGTCTAGATACTACTTCTAATATTTAGTAGGGCTGTTTTGTTTCATGAGAGCTCTAAGAACTGGCAGAGGTAGGTAGGCACTGGAGACATGAACCAACATGCTAAGCACTCCCTGCAAGGCTGGTGATTTTGTGCTAAAAACTGAATCACGAGGATCAAAATAGTAGCATGAAACTTTAATGGGGTTGGAAGATTTCTGCCTCTGCCCTGGTATGCTGGAGAGGGAAGATATAAATTATGCAGTGAGTACCTCCAATAAAGCACCAGGATTTCATGGACAGTCAAGTAGTGTCTTCTCACACATCACAAACTGCTGTTTGCATGTCAGGAGGCACCACATTCACACCCTGGCCTTCACAGGTGCCAGTAAACCTCTCCCAAAGGGTTGTGCACACAGCCCTTGTACAGGTGTAAGGTACAGCAGTGCTGATACTTAAAGGAGTGAGGATCCAGGCAGTCCCATCCCACTACCTGAAGGTACCCAGGTGAGGAAAACGCACCTCTAAGCTGGCAGCTGTTGGCACAGCCTTCTCCTACCACTCCAGGCACTATTCCCCTCGTCATCATTTGGCCAAAATCCCCAGTCCAGGCTACTCTCAAATGTCAAGTCCATTAGCTTGGCTGGTCTCTCTTCCCTGCCTGGGAAACTCTGACCAGCTCAGGAAAGCAAAACACTTAAAATGTACATGTTCTGGCTTTAAGCACCTATTTCTGAGTTTCCAAGGTTCAGTTTTCAATCTGAGCACTGAATGTTGAAGGACATTGTGGAGAGTGTGGGGAGCACCCTCAATCCATCACTAACCTGCCTCTTCAGTGGGCTTTGGGCAGCACCACCACACACCCTCTGCTGCTGAATTCAACCCTCCCCTTGCTGGGCCACTGCTGCAGGGACACTTTCCATCTCTGGACAGCAGAATATTCCTACATCTCCGGGATCACCCAGACTTGCACACACTTGAGATCAAGGCTTTGGGTCTGATTGCTCTTGCCCTCCCTCCTCCAAAATAAACACATTGTCTTGGGGGGAAATACCATCTAGAAATTCAGAAAGAGCAGCCCAACTCTGAAAATTAGACAGTGTAGGATATCTGGTCACTCCACAGGCCCCGAAAATCACCCCAATCAGCTACACAACCCGAGGTATTTCAACAGCTGTCCTCAGCAGATGCTTCCTGAGGTTGCCTGGAGCCTCAAAAAGGACATAAAATATTTGTAGTAATTCCCTGAACAAACCCAAGAGGCTTCCTCGAAGCAGAGCCCTCAGCTCTGTTGACTCGCCTTTTTAAAAGGTAATATAAATTCCACTTACGCTGGTTTGTTTTGATGTTGAAAATTGGTCTCCATAGACATGGTTGAAATCATGCCCTGCAGCATCGAGGCTGGAGCCAACAACCACACAGCCCTCTGCCAGGGCAGGGCTGAGGAGGCTGCAAAGGTGGCAGTGCCATCCCAGAGCCCAGGCAGGGACAGGGTGTCCCAGGCCACAGGGAAAAGCCACAGCTGAGGCCACCCAAGCACTGGCAGAAGCCTCTGGGGTTCCCCCATATCACCCTCAACCCCACTGCTCGCTCATTTCCTTCACCAAAAATCCCTAGAGAGTCCAAAAAAGGCTAAAAAAAAAAAAAAAATATCAATTTCTTCTTAATTTTTCAGCCTCCCAGCCCTGCAGAAGCTCCCTCAAAGGCTGACAGGCAGCTATGACCACAGTGGTGTTTGCCAAGCAGAAAGAGCAATAAAAAGAAATAAGGGTGAGATAAATGGGGGGGAATATATGGAGGAACAGCAAGTAGAGGGATTTATATGGAAATTCATATGGAGGGTAACATTCCTGTCTAACACAAGCATTTTAACACTTCCGGATGCAAGGCTCCAGCCAAAATCCGGTGAGGTCTGATGTTGGGATAGCACTGGAGTTCAGGGATGCTGAACATTTTGCAAGAGCTATAGGTTCTCTCAGTGCCAAAAACCATCCAGAAGAACAACAAAAAAAGCTTTTCATTCTCCCCTAGTGATCCCAGTGCAACATCCCAACATGGAGAACAGAAGCAGGAAAGAGTCCCGAGGCATCCAAGTGGATTTGGACACGGGATGCTGTGGAACCCGCCCACCCCATCTCAGGGCAGGGGGGAGACAAAAAGCACAGTATCACCTTTGAGAAACTATTTTCATTACACTGTTTTCTTCCCCTTTGCACCCTAAGTGTGCTTCTCTCCCCCCCAGCACCAGCCCGAGGGCGGGTTTGCAGCCCTCCCCGGCCCCCCAAATCCCAGGCAGAGGATTTCCCTGCAAGGCTGGCTCAGGCTGGAGCAAAGCCTGGCTGAGGAGGCTCTCAGGCCGAGCTCAAACCAGGAGGCACATTCCCCAGGTCAGCAGAGCAGGAGCGTGAGCTCACACGAGCGATAAACTGCTGGGAACAGCTTGTCCCGGAGCCGCCGCCGCTGCCAAGGCCCATTTGCGCTTGGTTTGTGCACCATGCCAATCCCTCCCCTATAAGATTAAGCTGCCTTGAGGCAATTTCAACTTACACATCCGAGATTTGGAGGATTTGCTCCGCAGCTCAGGAGTCGGCACGGCCCCTGCGCTGCCGCTTCCCTTTTTCACCTCACGTCACCCTTCGCAAAGGCACTTGTTCCCAGTCAAGTGCTCACACACCTTTTTTGGGGACTTGGAAACATCAAAGGGGTAATTCAAGGAGATAATATTTTGCTGAAGACTGGAACTGAGCCTTCAGTGCCATACAGCTCAACTGTGCAGGGGCATCAAGCTGACCCAGTGTACAGGACCTGCTTGGATAGACCCATCCTCCCGATGATTTTCTCCCTTTTAACCATTCGAAGTTTATTACACCCAGTAATTTATTTTAAGTACCAACCCTAGAAACAAATGCATGAACTTCAAAGCCTAAAAGCTTGGTTTCAAGACAATCTCAAATGGCTCAAAGTTAAAAAAGGCAGACCTCCAAATAGAAAAACTCAACAATCCCAAAAGTCTCCAAATTCCTTATTTGTTTGCTTACCCAACTACACATGAATAATTTCAGTCTAGCACAGGCCTGTTTGGGTGCCAGATCATGTTTGCAAGTCTGCCCTGTGAAAGGCAAATGTACAGTTGAACTTGGATGCTATGCAAGTACCAGCCAGTGATTAGAGGTAATTGCTAAACAATTTTCCCAAAAATTAGATCAAACAAAGCTCAATGCCTGTGGTTGTTTCTGGTTTACTGCTGGGAGGAAAACAGTTGCTACCACACAACTGGTCATGCTCAAATTATAAATACGACCAAAGCTAGTTAGAACAGTAACTTTATGGAGATTTTTCAAGAAAATTTTGTAAACGTAACCCATTCCTGAATGGAAAGAGTCTCTGGCCCAGCACATCAGAAAGCATTGGCTTTAGTGCAGGCAACTGGTAAGGAATGGTTGGCAAAACCTCTGCATGTTAACCTGTGCTATAATTATACAGCTCATTACTTTATTCCCTAACATTAATTTATTCCCTAGCTCCAGTCTCTTCATGATGAAATAAAGAATGTTCTTCCTTGGATTTGTGAAGCTCTCAGAAAGCAAGTTTTTTTAGAAGTCTGACAAAACCAGGCATATTAAAACTCCACATTCAGGAACTGAAGCAAATCAACTCAAAATATCCAACAAAAGCAGAAACAAATAAGGCAAACTTAATTGTGATAGTTTAGTTTAATGATGTTAAACTGCCAACCTCATCACAAAGAAATCACAACTGAAACTTCCCCCTGCCCTTCATCTGGGGCAAGTTTCACTCCACCCAATTCAAGACAACAGGAACAGGATTCACAATTCATTTAGTAAAGGAAAACCTGAGGGGAGCAGGAGGGCTGAGGAAGCACAGCCATAATTAACTCCTTTTGGAGGCTCAGTTATGGCAGGAGTGTGTGCACTAATACTTCATCTTCCTTCTCCCCAGATATTTGTGCTCCTGAATTTGAAACTGAGATTTGCACCCATCCCTGAGCAGGACTAAATCTGCACAAGGCTCTGCTCGGGCTTTGAGCCCACACTGTCCCATATAAACCCAGCACACAGAGTGTCCCATCCTCTCCTCCTGCCACAGCAGCACGAGCTGGGACACACAGCTGGAATTTGGGGATCACAGCACAGCCATGCTGAGCTCCAAGGCTCAGCCCAGCAGCTCCTGAGCCCAGAGGAGAAATCCCCTCCAGAAGGCATTAAATTAACACCCACCCAGTAAAGGGCAGGTGCCGAACAGAGCCCCAGATTGCGCCAAATGCACCCTTAGCAGCCTTTTCCCACAATCCTCAAAAGCACTTTCCCTCTCCCATGTAAGCAAGGCACAGAAGCCACTGGTGTTCAAGGCCAGCCCTGGCCAAGGATCACAATCCAGAGGCAAACAATCCCCAAACTGCAGAGCCAGCCAAGAAATTGGGTTTTATTCCAATTCAGCCACCCAGGGCTAGAGGTTCACAGCCTCAGAGGCTTCAGATTCTTCCCAGGGTCAAAAATTCAGTCATAGGCTCAGGGTTCTGTGGCATGACAAGTCAAACCCCTCTTGAACTCAAAGGGATAGTTTTCCTGTGCAGCCTCCTTAGACTTGTTTGTTGGTGCCCATCAGCATCTTGCTCTGTACCCCTTTATATGGGGAACTCACCCTGCAAGTCCAGCTGACCACGTGCCACTGCTCTCAGAACTAAAAGTGTCACCTCCAAGGCAGCTCAGGAAGAAAAGATGAGAGATTTCCTGGTGAGACTTCATTTGTCAATCATGGCAGGGGCAGAATTAAATTGTCTTAAGGATTTCACAAGCAGAAACCACTCAACAGTTGCTTGGAATTGGAAAAAAAATAGGTATAATCCTAAAGGAAAACAGGTTGAAGCTGAATCGCTGAATTGTTACCAGCTGTGGAGCAAATTCCTGCCACCAGGAGCAGCTGCTATTGCCTATAAAAGTTTAACATGTTCTGCACATCTCAGACTCCAAACCAAGGGTGGCTATACTTAGTTTTAAATGGTGGATACCCTCATGGCTATAAACACGAATCCTTATTCTCTTACTTTTACTAACACTGCCATTTTTCAAGCCAGTTGCAACTTGTGTGAGTAACTACATGAATTAAACACCACATACTTAATTCTTTACTAACTTTTCTTTCAACAATGCAGTAACATATAACTATAGTAAGTGCTGATGGGATTTATAACTTGGTCCTGACTATAAATCACATTTTTATCAGCCCTAGAAATTTTTATTGCTGTTTTCATCATTTTACATGTGGTATCTCCTCTGATCAGGAGGACCCATATAAAGGTGTGGCTCTTACTACATACTCTCCCCAAAAAACAGATTTTTTCCCTCCCCGGGCAAAAATAAAAAATTAATGTAAACATTTAGGGATTCCAAGGAGTCATTTTGAAGAAATAAGTTTATTTTGAGCCTCTTTCATTGCTGTTCATGGTCAAATTTGAAAGATCCACACAAAGCTGACCCAAGCTTGCTGAAATAAGTGCCATTTGTCAGGAGGATGGAGCCAACCCACTGGAAATGGGCCAAGGTCATGGCATGGCATGACAAACTGCTCCATCATTAGCTCTTAATTTAAGCTTAGCTCTCCTTTATAAGGAGAGCAGGTGAGAACGGCAAACAAATATCCAATATCCATCACCACATCCACACAGTTCCCAACTCCTATTTTCATTTTGAAGCAAAATGAAAGAAAACTGCCAAGCACGATGCCAGAGGGGAAAGAGAGGGAAGAGGCACCTCCCCCAGAGGGAGCTGTGGCTGCTGTTTCGTTTCAGGAGTGCCATCCACCACCCTCAGCACTGCTGCAGCTTCGGGCTTTGCCAACAGCCAACCTCTAACAAAGCTTAAAAGCTTTTTCCTTGAGTTTCTTCAAGGACAAAAATAAATAATAATTAAAGCATCTTAGCCATCAAAAATTCCTAAGTTGTAGGGAAGTAAATGTCTGTGTTTTTTCTGATTTTTTGCATTACATCTTCCTGCTTTTCTCCACTACCTGCACCTTCCTGCATGGCACCAACAACAACTTCGAGACTCCCAGAGCTGTGCGCTTTGGTAGAGAGGCTCTGTGAATGCCTGCCTTGCTTTTGCTTCTCTTACTCCAAAATGATTTTCAAAATGAACACACTAAATTAAAAGAAAGCACATCCAACATGAAAGCACAAGTAACCATTTAATAGCTGTTGCAATCTCAAGAATGAGTAGCTTGGCAACAAAAGGTTTGAAATTCTAAATGCACCTTTTTTGACTGTTTTTGTGCCATCACCTGACACACTGATCCATCACCCTTTGCCTTTCAATCACTCCAGTAGTTCAGGGCCTTGGGTCATTCCAGACCTTTCTGTATTCCTTGGAATGTCCCTTCAGCCCCTCTCCGTTTGCATTGCACACAAAAAGTCCCTTGTAAATTCCATAAAAATTGCAATTTCTCTTATAAATTCCATAAAACTTCCAATTTCTGGAGCTTTTCCTCCTCACGCCAAATAAAATACTTCCTCTGCCACTCATCCCTGCAAATTAAAAGTTGCCCGTGTTTCATTTAATCACTTTTCTAAAGAATCAAGTTGGGGAATTCTCTCAAGAGAGGCACGAAATAATATGTAACGAAGCACAAGCAGTTGTCTCCTATTTTTCCATAACTATTCAGGCTGTTTGCAGAAGTTGCCAAGCCAGCCGTGGTGTTGTGTGGGCAGAAGCTGCACTCTGCAGGTACCAGCAGAAAACAGCCCGAACAGAGCTCGGGCTGCAGCAGCACTTCCCTGGCTCAGCTCACCAGGGCCATCGCACGGCAGAAGGTGGAACAGAAAAACACATCAAATTACTCATTCGAGGGTTTTACTCTCGGTTTCTGTGCTAGAGAAAGGCCAGGGCACGGTGAGAACCCCAACCAAAGGGTTTCCCAGAAAGACTCCAGCACGAGGGATATTCTCTGGAATTAAGATGTGATGCCTCACACTGCTCTGAAGAAAACACATCCTTCTTCAGGGGACTGGTTAAAAATATAACTTTCACTCAAGTTGCTCTGATTTTCCAGGGAAGCCAGAGATGGTCAAGCGACACATCTTTACCAAAGAGACTTCGTTGCCAGAGAAAGTAACTTTTAAAGCACTTTTCCCAGCTCTGCAAGGCATTCCCTGAGCCAGGATGTGGGCTAACAAGAAAAGGGGGCCTGCAAACACAAGTGGCCCGAGATGAACAGGGCCACAGCTGCACTGCTGTGCCAGAAGCATTTTGTTCCTGCCTCCAGTTTGCTCTGATGAAAGACATTCCCCCTCAGAATTGGTTCTCCAGCCTCACCAGCTGCTGCCACATTCTTTTTCACCGTGGGATACTTGCCCAGCTTTCACAAGTGAATACAGTTACAAATCTCCTCCCAGTTTAGGATTTGCAGCCCAATTTTATGACAATAAATGAGCAGCAAATATTTCAGGCCCACCTATTAATTTCTTCCCTGTGTCCATCCCCAGGAACATTCCCCCTTCACACACCTCAGCTCCAGCTCAATACCCACTGTCAAAGCACATTTATCACTTCCAAAAAAGCACATTTTCTTTAAAGACACCTCTCATATACTTCAAAGAAGCACTTGCAGCATCTCAAACGCTGTAACAAGCGGGCCCATGTTATTTAGCAAGTAAATGTACACAAACAGAACCTCCACGTGCCAACATCACCTGTCCCACTGACCCAAAATATTCCTGTTTTCCAAGGAGTCCATGAAAGAAAAAACAGCTCAATAGAAACAGGCATCAAACTTGAAGGCAACTCCTTTAAGAGGATAGAGTTTGTTACAGGTCGCCATTGCCCTTTGACCAGATGGAAACACACACTGATACAATCCTTCAGCATGGATAAATAATGATTTCAGAAGAATCTAGACTTCAGGCATCAGATTAAGTGAACTGAGGTGGTTTCAGCTGCCAAAGAACTCAAATCCACAGCTCCCAGAATCCATAACAGCCCTAATTCAATACCTGGCCAAAGATATCAAAACTTTTGAAAAGAAAATTATAAGCCAATGTAATTTTTATTTTTGTCATGCTTCAGTTGTTTTCTACCACAATGGGGAAAAAAAAAAACCAGCAACCATTTTCCTCAGATCCTTCCCTAATTTCAGATTTTATAGCAATTAAAAACATAGCTCAAATGGCTTAAAAGCTTGTCCCTCAAAAGAAAAAGTATGATGGCCTGGGCATGACACACAGGCTACATATACACACACACTTTGATTGCTATCATACCCAAATAACATGCCCAGAAAATAAAAACCATATTTTCCTCTGACAAGTGCTCAAACCTCTGCCTTACTTACACTTTAGAGGGTACAAAATTAAAATTGAAAAAAACATTACATCCAGCTCAATGCAGCAATGAGAGAACTGGTTTGGGAAAAGGGGATTAACATCTCCAACTCATTCTTATGGGCTCAAGTACTTATGGCAGAGAAAAATTTGCTTGCAGACATCTCCAACGTACTGAGCAGGCCAGCAGGGCTTAGGATGAGCAGAGACTTCAATTTAGTCACCTACCTCTCAGGCTTGACTCCATCTTCCATGCCCAAAGCACACAGAGTGCTGATCTACCAGGGAACAGAACAGGAAAAGAAGCAAATAGGGGTGGTACTGCCCTAAAATGCCAGACACAGGTGCCCAAACAAGGTTGTGGGGCCAGCTGGGCAATTTGTCTAATGCAATCAGCCCACCTCATCTTTCCTGTAAAATCCCTCCTTCCAATTAAAGATTGCACCACCTGCCACAGACATTTTGATTGCTAAGTTCATCCAAATGAGTTTTCTGAAGAACAGTGACACACACACAAGTTTTTGCAGCTTTATTACTCAGGTTATTACTTGGAGATCCAGCAGCAGCTGAAGGCCATCACCAGAGATGTGGCAGGAAATTAAATTAAGGCAGAGCTAAGCATGACAAGAATGAGAGGAGAAAACCAAGGAAAATAGAAAAGAAGTTGTTTTAAAATCATGCCATTTTAATGTATGCTCCTAAAGCTTCTTTAGAAAGTTAGGGTGAGATGTGTATCCTGCTAAAACAAGTTTTTCAGTTCAAAAAACAGTTACCTGCTCAGGTGTGTCATGCCAGGGCTCTTTAATGATGTCACAATGTGTAATAAAGGTTCAGATGTCCTACCTGGGTGTGGTGTGGCTGGAGCAGTCCTGGGAAGTGTCCTGGAACAGTCATAGGTTCAATTTCTTATCACCTTTGTCCTTATCTGCAGTGATGGGGAAAAAGGGGAAAGTAAATCACTGTTGGGCTGCATTTTTTATTTTATTTTAAGGTGTTGAGTTTCTTTCCTAGAGCCAGGTTTGTGTAATGGCTTCAGGTTTAAAAACAGTGTTTTAACAAATAAAATAATTAGTGCATTTGTGTCAAAACTACATAAGGAGCTCATTTTATTCTTACATACAAAGTAGGACCTTAATTCCATCTTATGTATAAAGGAGCACATAAATTTAAATCCAAGGGGAAACAGGGCCATAAGAAGAGCAAAATGGGCACTGTCTCCTGCCATGGAAGTTGGTTCTGTAATCAACATTCCTTAAAATATCCACTAATCATTTCCTTACAAGTGTCTGTAGCACTTTAAATGAGACATTTATTGAGCTGCAGGATGAGGGTGGATGGAATTGGATGATCAACTACAGAGGCACCCCGGCCAAAATAAATAAGTGGCTTGAGACTAATTGGATCACAGCTAATTCCCTCTTGGAAGTTAGACAACTTTAGTGTAGGTGAGCTCTCTGCTGCACCAGCACGCTCAGGGAGCTGAAGAGAAGAAATCCAAAAAGGAGCTGCTTAAGCACTTTTATTAACAACCACAGCATAAATATCAGACAGCATAAAAAGATAGAATTATGTCATGTACAGATATTAAATATTTTCATTTTAGTATGGTAGAGGCTGCTAGAAAATCCTCCAAAACTACTGCTGGTCACCTGTAAGGTTTAATAATAGTCCAGAGCAGACTAAAATTGGGTTGATGTATTGACTCAATGCTTTCCATGGGTGCTTTATACACCCACATCCAAGCTTTGGGTGCTCCAAAGGGCAGAAGGCACCCGGTGAATTCAGTGTTCTCCTGAACTCTGCTCCTCTGAGCAAATGTGTCCCAGATAAAATAAAGTGCAAATCTTTCTTATTAAATGAATCACATTTTTGCTGTTTTCATGAGGTAAAACATTTATTTGTTTGCTGCCTCATATCTTGAATGAAATCCAAGTTCTGTTACCTTTTTCCTGTTACAGTGGTGTGTCTGGTTACTGGTTAGTCCATGATAGTGAAGGAACATTCACTTCTCATTTTGGCGAGTGTGGAAGAAACTATTTAAAACTTTTGGTTTATGTCAAAAGACCTATTTTCAATGTTGACTGTTGCTTGTGAACTGTTTAGTTCTAATAATGCATGTTCAAAGGGAAAAAAAAATATACCAAACATTATTTTTAAAAGCATCATCTGAAAAATACTTTTTGTTGCTCTGGATTTTTTTTTATAAGCAGACATCATCTCAGCTACAGAATTCTAAGGTCAGAATACGAGTTCTGGCTGTGTCAAACTGCTGCTGACAGAATTTTGGGGTACAAAATGTCACCTTTTCTTTTACCTAGAAATCACTGAGACAAAGTGCCAGTGTAGAGCTCTGCACAGTTACTACTCATGAGCTAGAGAATGGCAATTTTAATGAGCAATAATGACACTACCAACTTTCCAATCATCTCTTTGTCAGCAGCAAAGGGAATGTGAATTCAGGAAAACACGGGGAACATTCTTGCTTTGCCACCTAATATATTTTTGTACCAAATAAAACTGTACCAATGAATTCTGAATCTGGATAAAGTTAACAGCCCTTTTGCCCAGGCCAAATCCCAAGTTTCTGATTGTTTTATTTTGCTTTTGTGTCTTGCCAAAAAGATAAGAAACAAGTTGGCATAGAAGAAAAATTCTTGCTTGGACTGTTCTGCCAGACAGTGAATCTGTTTCCTATAAATGCAGCTTTAACAGACAAATCCCATTAAGTAAACAGAACAGATTAGCAAACAGCAAGCAATATTAAAATAGCATTAGAAATAGTGAGTCTTTTTCACAATAAATATTCCCCAAATTTAAAGAATTAACTCCAGATGACAGATGAGTTTAAGGTGATGTATGACAGTTAATATTCCTTTACTCCCACATGGGTCTATCCCACTGTTGGTGTGATCAGATCTCCACATAAATAACACTAATTACTAATCTATTTTGCATTACACTGAGGAATTATTAATGAATGAACGAAACCACTGTCCCCTGAGTGACATCGTGATGCACTCTGAGCACCTAAGAGCACAAATTTGTGATAAGAAATAACAACTGTCTTAACCTTCCTCCCGCACTTAGGAAAAATATTTTGGTGTTCTTGATCTAAAAAAAATCCCTGGTTTTGCCTTACCAGAAAGGAAAACGAGGAATGGTGTGAGGGATGAATCCTTTCAGCTGCCGGACAGGAGCCTGACGAGGATGCTGCTGCCATATCCTCATTTCCAGACCCTGCTGTGGAATCTATAATTAATACACCTAGAACATTAATTACTAGAAGGATTCAGGGGGCTTAATGGAACAATTCTTTAGGTTGTGGTGGTGGGTTTTGGCGTTTTGAGGGGTTTTTCTGTGTGGTGAGGTTTTCTGGGTGGGTTGGCTGTTGGGGTTTGTGGCGGGGGGGGGGAGACACAGTTTGTGAGTTAGTTCTCTAAGCAAAAGGCACAGAACACGGTGTTTTGGGCAACGGAGTTCCAAATAAACGTATTTTCGCTTCATGTTTTACGCTGCATTCAGCCCTTCTGTGAATTTTGGGCAGTAACACCGACGACTCTCCCCGGCGCCATCTCGGCTCCTGAGGCGGCGGCGGTGAAGGTGCCCGTCCTCCCCGTCCCCCCGAGCCCCCGTGGGGGCAGCTTTCCCTCCCGTTCCCCGCGGCCCGGCTCCGGACGCTGCTCGGAGCCGCAGG
>VXBA01005678.1:1054021-1070570 GCA_013399895.1 Serilophus lunatus
GAACTGGGAGTGCGGGCTGTGTCGGGATCATCCGAAGTCGGGGTGTGCTTTGACGGCAGCGGTCTGTGTGGTTTCAAGCCTAGTGAGACTTTAAGGGTGCACTGGCCCCGGGCATGCGGCAATAACGAGCTCCGGGGTTCAGTAAACCGAGCCGGTGTGGGCATTGCCGGCTCGGCAAAACAACTCGGGGTCCGGGTGTGGGGTTGGACTCGGTGGTCTCAGAGGGCTTTTCTGACCTCATCGATTGTGTGGTCCCGTGATTTCATCCTGCTGGGGATCCCCTGTTCTGAGGAAAGGCGGGGAGAACTGGGATTGCTCAGCCCGGAGCAGAGAAGCTCCGGTGTGACATAATTGTGGCTTCTGGTCCTTGAAGGGAACTTGCAGGAAAGATGGGGCACACTATTTACAAGGCCCTGGAGTGACAGGACAAGGGGGAATGGGTTAAAATTGGGAGAATAAGCTGATATTGGATATTGGGAAGGAATCCTTCCCTGTGAGGGTAGGAAGGCCCTGGCACAGGGTGCCCAGAGAAGCTGTGGCTGCCCCATCCCTGGAACTGTCCAAGGGCAGGTTGGACAAGGCTTGGAACAATGTGGGGTAGGGGAAGGTGTCCCTGCCCTTAGCAGGGGGTTGGAACTGGATGATCTTCCGGGTCCCTTCCCACTGAAACCATTCTGGGATTCTATAGCTGAACCATGTTTGTTGTGACGCTAAAAATCACACCTACAGGTCAAGCAGCCCCTGCCTGGGTGTAGACCCTCCCCCTGAGCAGGTGGGGAAGTTACCTGGGGTAACGTGTGTGGAAATGAGCAGCTAATCCTAACAGAGGGGCTGTGCTTGGGAAGTTACTGACTCTGGATTTCTGGGTATAAAGAACGGCACAGAAAGTCCACAGGGTGTGCTGGGTTTATGGGAAACCACCCCGCAGCTCCCCTTGCTTTGTGAGGGTGTTTTCCACTGGTTCAGCCCAGCTGGAAGAGGGGATTCACCTTCCAGAGTCAGCAAAGCCATCCAAGGCATGGATGTAACTCCAGGTGACATCTGATGTGGCTGCAAGGCTCTGCTTCAAGGTGAAAAGAGCAGGACACTTGAGGCAAAAGGTCTTTAAATTTAAGAGGGTTTGGTCCCTTTTGGAATGAGGGTTTGAATTTCCATACCTGAGGAGGATTTTTCTCTCATGAAGTGTAGCTTTTGTTCTGTGCAATTGGGGCTGTAGTTGAATGCAGAAGTTGCTGGGAAATTAACTTGAATTCACCACAAGTAACGGGTTATTTCTTTCCCACAGAAAGATGGAACTGTCTTCTGGAAAACTTGCCAAGTTTGCTGATGGATCTGCTGTTGTTCAGGTAAAAAAAAGAAAAAAAAGGTAGTTAGAATACTTTTTCCTCTTTTAGTTTGTGAATAAGTTTAGACCACGGGGGGTTATTTTGTTTGCAGTTAACTTCACGGGTTTTATCTTTTTTTCTTAAACCCAGCTGGGTGACACAGCAGTGATGGTGACAGCAGTCAGCAAAACCAAGCCTGCTGCTTCTCAGTTCATGCCACTAGTGGTGAGTACGAATGACAACGTGACTTTTGTGGAAGTGGTTGGATTATGAGGCTGTGATTGTTAAGGGTCAGAACTGGATGATCCTTAAGGTCCCTTCCAAGCCATTCTGTGATCCTGTCACTCATATTCCACCTTCAGGCTGAGTGACAGTGATTCCCTCAGGGATCTCTGCTGGAGTACAGCCTGTTTCACACATGTAGCTGAGATCATGTCACCTGAACTCTGGGTGGCCTTGCCCTGAGCAGGGGGTTGGATTGTAGACCTTGGGGTGTGTCCCTTCCAATCTGGCTGTTTCTGTGGCTCTGCAGTCAGTGCTCAGTTGTGATTACTAACCCCTGGATTGTTTTTAAAAGGTCGACTACCGACAGAAAGCTGCTGCAGCGGGAAGGATCCCTACAAACTACCTGAGGAGAGAACTTGGTTCCACCGATAAAGAAATTCTTACAAGCAGAGTAATAGGTGGGCTGAACGTTTTAGTTACAACATACTTTAAATATTTTGTAATATTCTCATGAGTGTTTGAAAGTACAATCATTTATAAGGAGTTTGCAGAGTCGGTTGTTTCTGTGGCAATACCAGAAAACAAACTTGTAGTTTGTTGTTCATCAATACTGGTTGAAATTGTGGGGTTGTATCTGTCATGCTGAATTGCTTTGTGGTTCTCTTTTCCATTAGTTTGGGGCTGTCACTTGATCAGTTCCTCGTGGGTTATTGCAGGGCAGAGTGAGTGTGAAGTGCAGCAACCCAAGTGCTGTTTCCTTTGCAGATCGCTCCATCAGGCCCCTCTTCCCAGGAGGATATTTCTATGACACACAGGTGGGTCCTGCCACTCCACACTGGGCACTGAGCCCTGCACATCAAACAGGCCCTGTCCTAACAACAGTGGGCTTTGCTGCCCCCAGGCTTTGCAAACCAGTCTAATGCTGTAATGCTGCTTTTTAGTTTGTAATCAAATTATTTTTACTGCACCTAAACTTCCAGGCTTTTGTTGTCAAGGTACAGGAACAAACTGAAATCTCCTCTGGACAACAGAGGGAAGAAAGGCCAATAGTAGATGTTTTCTATTATATGACAATATTATTCATTAGTGGGTGTTTGGTCAGCTTTCTGATTTAAATAGCTGAGCAACTTTCCATTTGCAGTATAGATTTGTGGAGTATTTTGTTTTACTGTCCTTAGCTTTGTGTTGACAGCTAAAAATGTGTAGGTCAAAATTATTCATTGTCTTTTATCTTATGCCAGATCCTTTGTAATCTTTTAGCAGTAGATGGTGTCAATGATCCTGATATTCTGGCAATTAATGGAGGTAAGAGGACTGTGAGAAATTACTGCTTGTGTGGGATTTCATGGGGTCCATTCTTTCTGATCCAGGTTTTTGTTTCCGTTTCAGCTTCTGCAGCACTTGCATTGTCTGATATCCCCTGGAATGGTCCTATAGGTAAATAAATATTTTGAAATTATGGATGATGATTTGAGTGTAATGGAAGACTTAGGCCATAGTTCATGCTTTCTTTTTTCACAAAAAGCTGAATCTAAATATCAAATTTCAAGCATTGAAAATAATTTTACAACGGATAGGATTATTGCACTTCTAGGGTTTATTTTTCCTGGACTAAACACACTTCTGGAAGGATTTATAATCCAGAAATAGTGTAGTGTGGAGACTAATAAATTAGTTTTTTTCTTAAGAGAAGCTTAGTCTTCTTAATATACAGTCAATGTGCTGATATTTTTAAATTGGTCTTTAGCTTTAATTATTGTTGTTAGATAAATGTCAAAGTAAAATGATGCCTCAAAGAACTTTAATAATAATAATAATGATAATAATAATAATAATTTTCTGGGGTTTCCTTGTAGGTGCAGTGAGGGTAGGGTTGGTTAATGGAGAAACTGTTATCAACCCAACCAGAAAACAGATGTCTGCCAGTGCTTTAAATTTAGTTGTTGCTGGGGCTCCACAAAGTCAAGTTGGTAAGTAGCTTCATTTCTCTGTTGAGGGCTTGGAAATCAAGTAGGTGCCTCTTAATATTTGAAACTTGTACTTAATTTTTGCCTTTCCTTTGCCAGTTATGTTGGAAGCAACTGCTGAGAACATCTTGCAGCAAGATTTCTGCCATGCCATCAAAGTGGGGGTGAAACACACCCAGCAGATCATTCAGGGGATCCAGCAGCTGGTGAAGGAGAGAGGGGTTGTCAAGAGAACAGTGCAGAAGTTGTTTCTTGCTCCTGAAGAGATGGTGGAATGTGCAAAGAAGTAAGTCCAGGACAAACCATGCAGATGTGGCTGGAGCTGATAGTGTTGGTTAATAGCAGTGTGGTGCTTTTGGGCTATTAATGAAAACAGAGATTTAGTCCTAAAAAAAAACCCTAATTATATAAGTGTTTTTTAAAAATTCTTCCTTTCCTTCCCAAAGACTTGCCTATACCAAGATCTATGCAGTGTTCACAGATTCCAGCCATGATAAAGTAAGTAAGCCAAACGTGATCTAATTATTTTTGTAATTAATACCATAATGAAACCAGTAAGACTTAGTTCTTTAAGGTAATGTTAAAGTAAACTCATCTCCTTCTCTGCATATATTTGCAATAGTAAAAATAAATCATTCTGTAAATTCTTATCTACCAGAATATTTATTTGCAGTATGTGGAGATGGAGACTCTCTTTTTAAAAGGAGCCACATGGAAGAGAGGGGAGGGAATGGGTACAGGGTCCCTTCCAACCTGGCACCTGTGATTATTGATCCTTGAATTTGTATGACAATCCAATTTCTTATTCCTTGAATTCTAAACCAAACAAAGCCCCCTGAAGCCCAGCCTGTGTTGCTGTTCTGCCCTGTAGAGTTAACTGGTTGCAAATCCTGTGTTCTAGATTTCGAGAGATGAGGCAATTAACAAAATAAGGCTTGAAACAGAAGAGCAGCTGAAAGGTATTTTCTGCTTTCTTAATATTTGCAGAATGCTGAAATTGAGTTAGCCCTGCTTCAGAGTTACAGTAAAAGTTCTACAAAATTCACCTTCCAACTTCAGATGCAATTTCTTTTTTATCCCTAGAAAAATTTCCAGAAGCTGAGCCTTACGAAATCATGGAATCTTTCAATGTGGTTTCAAAGGATATTTTTAGAAATCTTGTTCTGAATGAATATAGAAGGTAAGTATGTCAAACTCCTACTGAATTACATCTCTGTCACCTTGTGACCCAAGATTAGTTTCATTGATCTCATAATTTCTCCTTGTTAACTCCAGGTGTGACGGGAGAGACCTGACTTCCCTCAGGGACATTAAATGTGAAGTGAACATGTTTAAAATGCTTCATGGATCAGCCCTGTTTCAGAGAGGGCAAACACAGGTAGTGCCATTCCAGCATCACAAACTAGAAAGGAGTTATCAAAAGCTGGGGGATTTGGGTCTTTGTTCTTCTCATTTGAATAGGAACAAGTAGAAATGGTGTGTGGGTTGGGAGGTGGATTGGAATGTAGGGCAGTGCTAAATCGTGCACGTCATGAGAAATCTTCTGAAAGGAGCTTCATGCAGAACCTGAACTAAAAAAGGGAGATTGTACATTAAGTTGCATTAATGAGATGATTCTTTTCTCCTTGCCTAAAATGTCAGCTGCTGGGAGGATTGAATTAAGATTTGACTGAAGTATTTCAGAGGAGTTTATTTTTTTTTATTTTTGTTTCTCTTGCTTTCAGGTTCTCTGTACAGTTACCTTTGACTCCCTAGAGTCAAGTGTAAAATCAGACCTTATTTCAACAGCAGTGAGGTAAGTACATACCCTGCTGTTTGGGCAGGGAGAGTAAAAGAGGGTGAGCATTTCAGCACATTTGATAAAAGTCCCTTGAACTTTACATGGAATATATTTGTTAGGACTGAAAAATGTGTAAAATTCTGGCTTTGAAGTGGCCAGTTCTCAAGGAATCGTGGCAGCTTTTTGTTCAGGTGACATTAATTCCATAGACACGCATTTGAAACTGGAGAGTGTTAAAGTAACATCCAGGCTGGTTTATATTTTTGAAGGATCTGTGTTCCTGTTTTAGTGGAGCAAGGAAAATTTAACTTATTATTGTAAGAAGTGCTTTTAACACTTTATTGCTGAGGGATGAAGTGAAACTCCTTCTCTCAGTTCAGTGATCTCATCCCACCAATTTGCATTTTAATGTGTCAACTTTAATTTAGTTAATTTTGGGGGGGGCCTGGAGGTGTTTCTCCACATTTTGTAATTTGGGTAATTGTGGGTGATCAGCAAATGTATTGATCTGTTGGTTTTGGCTGGGTCCATTTTTAATCACAACAAAATAATCTTGAATTACCTGTTGTATGTAAGACATGTTTGGTTGCTCGTGTTTTGACATGGTCTTGTTTTTAATTAATAGTGGAATAAAAGATAAAAACTTCATGCTGCACTATGAGGTGAGAGCTTTACTGTGTCCCAGCTTTCTGCATGATTCACAGAGGGGCTCCAGGTTGTGCTTTGAAAGGTGCCACTGGTCACTTCCCAGGACAGAAATGATCTCCAGATTGATTTGTTAACTGCCTTTTTATCCCTTAACGTTAGGTGAGCTCCTTAAGGGCAGGTTCCTACTGAGAGCAGGATTAACCTGTGCTGTTATTCTTGGTGAATTCTATTCATGTGTTCAGCTGATATGCTGCACCAAGAGTAAATAAGTGCCTTTACATCTTGGATCTGCCCCAGCCTTTGGAACTTGCCCAGAGTGTTTCCTACAGGCATATCTTGTTCCATTATCTGTATGACAGAAAGATCATCCCTGTGTTGTTTGACAGGTTTGTTTGGAGGGAGCTTGTGTTGTTTCCCAGCTACCTTGTAATTGTTTTATTCCCTTTTGTTCTGTGGCATTAAAACAGTTACTAAACATTACTTAAACTGGTCCTGGTTTGCAAACTAAGTGACTGATGGGAGTCATGTGCTGGTTTGATTAATTTTTTTTAGTTTATTTTTACCTTGAGATGGACCAAAGCTCAAAAATTTTTTTTCTAAGTGTATATTTAAAAATGGAAAAGAAATGCAGGTTAATTTTCTGTGTTGTTTTTTTTTTACTTCATAGTTCCCTCCTTATGCAACTAACGAGATTGGCAAAGTCACTGGTGTGAACAGAAGAGAGCTTGGACATGGTAGGTTCACACTAGAGGAGTCCTGTGCTGGAAGTTTTACCATTTTATCTGATTTTTTATTTATGGATCACTTGTTTGGGTTTTTTTTTTTTTTTAACAGGTGCACTGGCAGAAAGAGCTTTGAAACCAGTAATTCCCCAGGATTTCCCCTTCACAATACGAGTTACCTCTGAAGTCTTGGAATCAAATGGTACTGTGGTTTTTTTAGTTTTAACCTAGTGCTAGAAGCTGTATTTGGGTCTTAAATCCTGGAGTTTGGCAAAGTTACATGCATTAGATTTCAAGTTAAATGTTCTTAATTGCTCTATTATCTGAAGGACTTAAAATCAAAAGTATATACATGGGCCTTTCCATTTGTATCAGTATGAGATGTAAACATAAATCAGGAGTTTAATCAAATGGTATCTGGGAACATTTTTATGCTACAGAGTGAGGAAAATAACTCGGCTTGTATTGAGAGCTGTTTTTCAGTGTTTAATCCCTCTTTTTTCCCTGTATCCCAACTGTGTAGGATCATCTTCAATGGCTTCTGCGTGTGGTGGAAGTTTGGCATTAATGGATGCAGGTACAAAACATGTCAATTTAAGGATCAACTACACGTGTTACAAAGTGACCAAAGCCTTCAAAACTGTCATTTTTTTACCTCTCTTAGGAGTTCCAGTGTCAAATGCAGTGGCAGGTGTAGCCATAGGTCTCATTACCAAATGTGATCAGGAAAAAGGGGACATTGAGGATTATCGTTTGCTCACGGACATCCTGGTGAGGCCTCTCCTCTATGAAATGCCTAGTCCTGTTTCTTTTTTTTTTTTTTTATAAGTTTAGTTTTTTAAGCATTCCTGAGCTCTCTCTTTCCAATTAATTTTATCTTTTGGGAGAAAGAGATTAATAATTCTTGAATACATTTAGTATAGTAGGGCCTGGCAGTGGGATAAAGTGAATCCAGTTTCTTTCTGTCTGTGCTGGCAGGGAATTGAAGATTATTATGGAGATATGGATTTCAAGATGGCAGGAACTAATAAAGGAATAACTGCCCTGCAGGTATTGTAACACTGAATCTCCCTAAAATGAAAAAAAGTGTTAAGAAAGCTTTCCTGACATACTGATGTCCTTTAATTCTTTCCTAAGGTTGATCTAAAGCTGCCAGGAATACCAGTAAAAATTGTCATGGAAGCTATCCAGCAAGCCACAGGTTTGTATTTGCACCCATTTCATCATATTAAATGATAAGTTGCATTAAATTCTAAGTTTTGTGAAACAGTAATTATTGATAGTTTGTTCTCATGGAGGGAAAAAATGTTATCTTCATTAAATGGGTTTGCTTTAATAAGCAAGATCCAAGCTAGTTACTTCAGAGTAATTTTGAAATGTTTCTTGAGCAGTGAGTTCTTAAAACTGGAGTACAAGTCAGTGTCATCTCAGGGAGTTTTAATGTGCAAACTTTTTCCCATTCCCCCAAATCCAGCTGTATTTCCCAGTGAAATCCACTGCTGTCTGTACACTGACAAGTACAGCTCAAACATGAAGCCACATGCTTTAGTAAGGATTTAATTAGTTGGAAGATTTGTAACTTGCTTGTAAGAGCAGAATTTTAGTGAGGACAAGTAATTCCTACTCAGTGGTGCATCACTTCAAGCAGCTCAGCTGCAGTTCCAGGCCAGTGTGCGCTGGGTTAAGTTATCAAAGCTCTTATCAGCACTCTGATTGATGTCATCAATACCCTGAAACAGAACTGGCTGTGGTGTCCAGGGCTGCACAAATCTCATGAATGTGCAGCACCTGAGATGTGCTCAGGTACCACAGTATGTTCTCCATTTAGGCAGGAGGCAGGTTTTTATGAAGGGGGTGTTGGTCTAGTTTATAATAACAAGTGTATATATTTAATGTTATACAAAATTACTGAGTTCTTTTCCTTTTTCCTCTCCAGCTGCAAAGAGGGAGATTTTACAAATCATGAACCAAACACTGGCTAAACCCAGACCCAACAGGAAGGAAAGTGGACCAGTTGTAGGTAATGTTAGTTCTGTGTTGAGATGAACTCATGTCTTTCATAATTACCCTTTTAACAATAAACTTCTGCTTAAAATAGCATTTTTTAAAGTGAATGTGTTTTTCTCCCCCTGCCCCATGGGGTTATTTTTAATTTGGAGGGGGAAAGGGGGGACATTATTATTATTGCATTATTTCACTGTACACCAGAAAACAGAATTAGAGTGAAGTTTTGTGCAACTCCTGCATCCATTTTGATTTTATGTGTCAGTATCAGTGTGGCACAAGGTAATTTACAGTCATCAAAGTGTGTATTTTGTGCCCTCATTTATTCATGTTCTGGCACATAATTGCATCCATGTTCAGCAAATAACACAGGAGACTAAAACCTAACTTACTGTGACATTTCTTGTGGTTGCTTGCAAGATGATTGTATTTAGCATTTCATAGTGTTTTAAAATGTTCTTTCAGAAACCATCCACGTTCCACTATCAAAAAGATTAAGATTTGTTGGTCCTGGGGCTTATAATTTGAAAAAGCTTCAAGCACAGACTGGTGAGACATTTTTGATTTGTTCTAATGGGTTCCCCTTTGTTTCAGACTTGTGTATTTAGATGTTCCAATGCTCAGACTAAAAATGGAGAAAAATGGAAGTAGCAGGTGGATGTTCTGCTTCAGCTGCTTTGGATTTGAAACTCTCTTAATGCTCTGCCTGCTTGACTAGTGCTTCTCAGGGGACTGAGGTGGAGAAAGGGAAGGAAAACCATGTTTCCCTTTGGTGCCCTCCTTTGGCCAGAAAACTGCTCTAGAGAGGCAAAGAATTTTACCATTGTGGCTCCAAAACACTTTAATTTCCACCAGCCATTAATGAAAGCTGTTGTTTTAGTTAAAATCTCTAGAGAAGAAAACGAGATTGAAGAATTATTTTTCCTGCCATAGAAGGATCATAAGAATAGTCCTGTGTTCCTTTATGGACCACAGGTACTTGCAAACATACCTGCAAGTGTGGTGGCCATTTAATTGCGTGTACAGCTTTTCAGTGCCTGCACTGAGCATGATGGAAAAGGGTGAAAACTCTGAGATTTTCATGGGCCATTTTGCTCCTGGATGTGACTTTTGTGCCCTCCCTTCCCCAGGTGTGACTGTGAGTCAGCTGGATGAAGAGACATACTCTGTGTTTGCCCCCACACCGAGTGCCATGCATGAGGCGAGGGAATTTATTGGGGAAATCTGCAAGGATGATGTAAGGACAGACTCCTGGTACCTTATTCACTCTGCTCTTTGTCAACTTGTGTCTTACTCTTGCCTTTTTTTCCCCCCCCCTCTACAGCAAGAAGTTAATTTGGAGTTTGGTGCCATTTATACAGCCACGATAACTGAAATAAGGTATAAAAACTGCCCTGGTGCTGAAGCAGAAATCAGTTTATTTACAGAGCTTATACCTAAAGAGGATGTGAAATAATTGGGTTTTAAGGGTGCCACACTTATGCTGGTGATATTTTCTCTGTTTAATATACAAAAACATTAATAACATATTGTTTCCTAATAGGGCTGTTTATTTCTGCTGTTTGTTTAGTTTCCAGAATGTCTCTCTATATATAATCTTAAAGGGGTGGCATGAATTCACCTTCCAAACCAATATTTGTCTTGTGAAATGGTACCTATTGCTGAAATATTCTGCCCTGAAATAAGACATTTCCATCCACTTCTAATTAAGGAAAAATGAGTGGATCTCTTATGGTTGCTACAAGATTTTTAAAGGGGGAAGAGTAATATTTGATGTAGTAGAGGTTGACTAATTCTTGCTTTGGGGGCATTTGGGAGGGTGAAATGCAGACTTTTCACAATGTATTTTGAAATAACTGTGCTGTTTTCTGCTGCAGGGATTCTGGAGTGATGGTAAAACTGTATCCAAACATGACGCCAGTACTGCTTCATAATTCCCAGCTTGATCAAAGAAAGGTAATCCAGCTTTGTGTTTGATCAGTTGTGGCTGTAACACACTTACCGTTGTTGTGAGTCCATTCCCAGCTTAAAAGCTTGAAATGAGCAGCACCTTTTTGTTTAACTCTGCTTGCCCTGTACAGAAAATCAACTGTGTGGCTGCTCCAGTCCTTTTTTACAAAGCCTTTGTGCACATCATGGAGTTCTTTAGGTCTGCAGCACAACTTTCTGTGTAACATTTAGAAGGTTGTCCTAAGGGAGTGCTGAGCCACTGTGATTGTGTGAAGTGGAGCATGAAAAACCCCTCAAAGAGGGAACTTAACATCTAAACTCACACAATTCATCACACTGAAGTAATTTTTTTAAAATTAAAAACTCTGTGTTCTAGATTAAACACCCTAGTGCCCTGGGATTAGAAGTTGGACAAGAAATTCAGGTAATTTTTTTTTTTACTTTAAAATGCTAATAAACTGCTGTTCATATTTTTGAATTTGAGTGATTTTTTTTTAATTCAGTATTCATGGAAATATATTGCCTTCCTGGGTTCCCTTTCTGTGCTGGTTAAAGGCCTGATTTATTCAGTGTCAAACTCTTGCTCTCTGGGCACCATTATTTGGCACAGCAATATTTATGGCACAGCCCATTTATGGCTTTTCCAGCATTACATGGGGAAAAAAACCAACCCTAACCTCCCAGCTCTGAAGGGAAATGCAGTCCCCAGCCCTTTAGGCTGGTCAGCCTGCCAGGGGTTTGTTCCCTCCCCAGGTGAAGTACTTTGGCCGCGATCCCACCGACGGCAGGATGAGGCTTTCCCGGAAAATCCTGCAGTCCCCGGCCACGCCTGCCCTGAAAACCCTGACTGACAGGAACAGCATCGTGCTGGGAGGGGCTGTGCCACACACATCCCCCTCCTCCCAGTGACAGGTGAGGCCTTGGCAGTGGCACTTGGGTTTGGGTCAAACACCTCGATGGTTTCAGGGGTCTCAGGCTGCCCGTTTCTCCAAAACCTGCTGATCTCTTCACCCACAGCAGCCTTTTTGTCCACCCTGCCACCATTTCTTTGAAGAAAAAAATACCAAATGGGGTAGAGGAAGAGGAGAAAAATGAGCTGCTTTCTTGATTAAGTCAATGACTGGGGAAGGAGACAATTAATGAAATAAGCTCTGCCCTAGTTTTCCAGCATGGCTTTAACTGTCCATAGACTTTGGCCTCAGTTTTTCCCAAAAATTGTGTGGGTGATTTTGTCCTTAGGAAGCTACTAGAACAAGGAGGTGTCTGATCTTGGAATCAGCAGGAATTACACAGTGAGACTGCCAAGGGAAAGGCACAGCGCACCAGTGATAACTTGAGGAAATCTAGCAATGATTCACAACAGCAGAAGAAATTAAAGTTCACGGGAGAAACTTTGTTTTTAAGAAATGCTTTTGCATCTCCTACCTTGATATTAGTTGGTTACAGAGTATTTTCTCTCTCTTTCAGGAAAGAAGGTGCCATAGCTTGTGGAAATACAAGTGACCTTTGCTAGAATCTTGCAAATGCCCTCTCAAGAATCTGCAGGTGGATGGTAGTCAATCATATTTTTAAAATAGACATTATTTATGCTCAAAGGTGATGTAGACCTTCCAAGTCTTCAAGTTGATTAAAGGCTTTTAAAATAAACCCAGAAACAAGCAATGCTCTTCTCTTGTGTAGCAAGGGTGAGATGAGAATGTGAGGACATGGAATTTTACAGACATTTCAATGCTTAAGATACTTTCCACTATCAACTTAGAGCTGTGAATAAAAGCAGCAAGGATTTAACAACTGTTTCCTGGGAGAAGGAACTGTCCTGTACATACACTTGTGTGAGAGACACACTTGGCCAAAGCTTTCCTGTGAATAAGATTGAAATATTGAGCAAAACATAAAGACTTAGAAGTATCACCTTTCACGTGTTTGATGCTGTTTTAGATAAGTACATCTGTTACTGGCATAAGGTTCAGACTTGCTAAAATATCTGAGCAGAAGGGGGGTAAAACAACCTGGCTGAAACATTTATTATCTGGGTTTGAGATTGAATTTTAAAGTATATAATTAAAACATTAAAATACTTGTTTTGGAATAAACAATGTGATAAATTTTACCCCCAAAACATTCTCATAAAGGGTGTCAGAATCCCTCTATTAATTATGTTCCATCAGTGGCTTCACTGATCTTTCTTAGGCTTCAAAACATTTCCCAGGGGCTCACAAGAAGGACTCGTTTTTCTGCTGTGAGGTGAAGCCTTTGAAAATCAAAGAGGGTCCTTCTGAAGTTCACCAATTCTATGCAGAACTAGTAAGAAAATCAACTTCCCACCTGATAAAAATTGGGCTCTGAACCTCCTGAAATAAAAAAAAAAAAGCACTGGCAAAAGGAAAACTGTGAATGTACAGTAGAAATTATTCTTTTTTAATTTAAAATATTAAAGAAGAAATGACTGCTATGCTTCTCTTGTAGTTGTCTGTCTTTCATGGTGTAAGACTGAAAAACAGATTGGAAAAAGATTTCCTTAGCAGTCTTCTCCTCTTTTTTGAGGAGTGCTTTCTGTTATTTCTCAATAAGAATCCAGGTGTCACTTCTTGCTGTGACAGTTGACTGGTTTGTCATTTGTTGCATGACCTGAATAGTGTTAATAAACTAATGTAGGATGTTGTTAAGGTCCCTGAACAACAGCTTAGGTGTTTCTGTGTCTGATAACTCAGAAACTCCCCAATCTAAGTGCTTTTCCAAGGTTTTTCTCCTCTTACTGTAGCATAAAAGGCTAAAATTTTGGTGGTGGTCCCAGTAAATCAGCTACTGGGCACTGGGGGTTTGTCTGTTTATTAGATTATAAAGGAGGAGAAAGACTTTCATGTTCCTGTGGCAGAACCTGTACAGTCAGCCTGACTATTCTGCACCTGTAACAACCTCCAGGCCCTGTGGGAAGGGGTGGGGAAAAATATACTTGGGAATATCTGGGAGGAGCAGAAACCAGCTGCTCCTACTTGAGGAGAGAAGCTCAATGGGAGCCAAGGACTGAGTAAGTGTGTGCTGCTCTGGACCTTCCTGGAGGGAGGGCAGGGCTGGATTCAGACACCCAGGGTTCTCCCCAGAGCTGGTGGAAGGAAGGTGGCAGGAGGAACTTGGCTCTCAGGTGGCCCCAGCCATGATCAGAAACCAGGTGGGTTGATAGTGCTTGACAGAGCAAGCTCAGTCCTATTGCAGTGGCTGGGGGTTTGTGTTTGAAACTGGGATTTTTTTTTTTTCTTTAATGTTCTAGATAATTAGCCTCTGTAATGACTCATCTTAAGTGGAGCCATTGAAAGGAATTGCCTTGGAAAGTGAAGCTGGGCAGTTGCAGCATTACGGCAGGTCAGGAGGGCTACAAGTGCCTTTATTTGACAAAGCAGAAACTGGCACACAGCACAAAAAGCTGGGGTATCTTTACATGCCAGCAATAAATATTACAAGTACTATCAGAAAAAGCATAAGAGCTGGCCTAATTGTACTTCTGGGATTACATGCCACAGGGGATGATAGAGTTGCTTAATTTTCACTCCAAGAAATTCTGAGTGATTTAGGAATGAGTTATGTGTCTGTCTCCTGCTGTGTTGTGGCACTGGGTGAGTTGCTCTGTCTGCAGCCTACCCTCACAGAACTCTCACTATCCATACCCCCCTGATGGTCATGGGGAGGTGCAGCAGCAGAGTGGAAAGTGCTCCTTTGCTTTCTGTGCATGTTAAGAGTGCAGAGATTCAGGTGTCCTGCTCTCGTGCTCTTCCCCTGGTTTTGAAGAGCTCTTGGGGCATGGACTGCCTGTGTCTCCAGGCAAAGCCCCCCGACTGACCTGCTTGTTGTGAGTGCAGAGGACAGGGCCATGCTGGGCTTCATAACCCCCTGGCTGCTGGCTGGGGCCAGGAGAAGCCCCACATCTGAGTTCATGCAATGCAGGAGTGTGGTGAACTGATGTTTTTCCACAGGGTCATCGATTTTTTTGCCTGGAGAGGTCATGGATTTATTTCTCAGCTTAGCAGGAGAAATATGTTTTTGTGGCAATTCTGGCTGATGTATCTTCTGTCCCTTCTGTAGCTGTTCACCACCACAGATAAGAATTTGATAGATAAGGGTCTCCTCCAGAGCTTGCTGTTTCATTTATCTGGAAAAGCACTGCATTTAATGAGTAGAAGTCATGCTTTATTTTTGTGCATTTGACTTGGAGAGCTAAAAAGCACACAGAGAAGTTGTGCAGAGGGGAGATAGAGTCTGTGAGTGGCAGATGTCCTGAGGCAGCAATGTGCTGTGGCCACTGGGTTTTGTGTTTCTTTACATGTGTTTTCTTTCTATTGAGCTTTCACTAAGGGTTTTACATGCTGGGCCTGTTTCTGCCTGAGAGGATCAGTCTCTGTAGTGCAGAAAAGGCACTGACACAGTGGGGAAGGTTTGTGTGGAACCCCCCTGGAAACTGCTTGATATGACTCTCAAATCGTTGTTGGTGAAGTTACTGCTGTAACACAGTTATTTCTGTCCTTATTTATCCATAATGATGCACATGCCCTGAAGCACGTTAATACACAGCTAAAGATCAGTGCATATGATAATTCTCAGAAGTATATCTCCTAGTCACCAAGAAAACGTGTGATAAATCTCAGGGGCTTGTTACAACGAACATCAGCAAAAGCCGAGCTATTACACAGACACAGCTTTTCTAAATCCTCCCAGAGCGCGTTTTTCTAACCATGAAGAAGTTACACACCGTGGCATCTTCTGCTGTGAACTTGTTCTTTCCCTTCATCTGGGACGAGATGGAATTCACCCCAGAGGAATGCCAGCCCTGTCAGTAAGAGCCATACCGGTGTGACTGCTTTCACCGTGAGGCAAGAGCCGGGGAAGTCTGCCTTTGTCTGGGAACGAGGCACGCCCTGCCCCCAGGACAACTGGCCCTCCCCTCTCCCTTCCCCTTCAGAGCCCCCAAAAAGCGGGTTCTGAAACGCTTCTAAGCCTCTCCCCCCTCCCCAAAGTCCCCACTGTTTCACGCAGCTTCACGTTTGGGATGCTCTTGTGTCCTTTTCCCCTCTTCCCGTGCGAACACCGACATGTAATTATTTTTTATGAGTAACAAAAAGGAGGCGTGTAGCTGGTGTTTAGTATGGAAAACTAAGAGTTACAGACTCCACGATGCAGGGCAAGTGACCTGTCCTAAGTTGTACAGTGTTTGGAAGGACTAATTAAGCCTATTTCTCGCATTTTGAAGCTTCAAGCTCAGTTTAGCTTGTGGCACAGCTGTACACAGCACTTACAGAATGTGTGTTACAGCAGAGGCGTTGCAAGGAGATGTTACTGAATAATCTTTGCGCCGGTTTGCGACGCAAGGGACACTTTTTCTTCCTAAAAATTCCTAAATTATTTTTTTTTTTTAATTTTACCTTGGCCGGGAGCTGGAGCTCGCCCGTCATTTTGTGTCACGGTCGTGGGTGGCACTTTCTGTGGCGTGAGGGGCAGAGCCACGTGCTTCCTCAGTGGTGGCACCAGCTTTTAGCTAGCCGTGAAAAAACAAATAAAAACAAAACAACTCTAAGCGTCGCTGTGCGGACCCGCGGCTCGTTTCCTCGCCCGGCAGCCGCGGGGGACCCGCTGCCCTCACGCAGCCCCGGCTCTGAGGGCGGCCGCCATTTTGTTCCCGCCTCCCTTTCCCGCCTCGGGGCCGTGCGGGAGCGGCCGCGGGCCCCGCCTCGTCCCGGCCCTCCGTCCCTCCCTCCCTCTCTCCCTCCCTGTGGCCGCCGTCCCGTCGGCGGCGCGGCGGCAGCGGGCGGCCGCCGTAGCCCCTGCGAGGGGAGCCCGTGGCCGGGCGGGGAGGAAGAGAAAGGCGGCCCGAGTCGGGTTACAAGATGGCGGCGGCGCTGTGGTAGCTGCCGAGGCGGAGCGGCGCCAGCGAGGCTCCGG
>VXBA01005678.1:1070824-1116872 GCA_013399895.1 Serilophus lunatus
CCCCTTCCCTTTCCCTTCCCTTCCCTTCCCTTCCCTTAGCCTGCGGCTCCGGGCGAACTTTCCTTCCCCCCAGCGGCCCAGGACTTTCCCCTTCGCAGGTCGTAGAATGGCAGATCCCCCGAGCCGGGAGGGGGCCGTGGGGACCGGCAGCCCCGCCGTGTTCCGGAGCGGTGCCCACGGGCACGTCCCCGGGGGGCCCGCCCGGAGCCCCGGGGTCCAGCCCCGCGCTCGGCCCCGGTGTCCCCCGGCAGCTCCTCTGCCCCCACGGAGCCCAACCCGTGACTCCTGACGACATTTTGTTCGCTNGCATTTTTTTTGGTTCTTGGGCTCTTTTTTTTTTTTTTTTCCCTCCCCCTATTACTGCTGTGAAAAGTTGTTGGGTTCTTGCTCTTTCCCCCCTCAGGAATTCACTGGTTGTACTCGGGTCGCGTGGTGCTTCCTCGTGTTTCGTTGCACTTTAAAGTCACCTTAAGGGGCTTTTTGAGAGTGGGGAGGGACGTGCTCCCCCCCTTCATCAGCCGACAGGTGCTAACGTGCTAAATAAACCACCTAAGACTGGTATAAATTGCTCTGGAGCTGTTGCCAGGAGACATAACACCACTTGCACACACAAGATAAAGTCCCCGCGTTTGTAGTATGTGGGTGATTCACTCCTGAAGGGCAGCTGAAGGGAATAAAAGCGACTGGCCCACGTGGCTTCTGTGGCCAAAAACATTTCTGTGCTGGGCAGCACCTCTCCCGCTGCGAATTTGGGTAGGTTTGGGAAAGGACCTGTAAACAAGCTGCAAATTGCACCAGATTTGGGGAGAAAAGAGTGCTTTGGGGGGGTTGGGACTAAACCAGAAGAGAAAAACCCGTTTGAATGTGGCTATTTCTGTTCAATTTTCTTACCTGGCTTATTTTAGGGAGTTGTATTTAAAGAAGATGGTTCTCCTGGATTTTCTCTGAGATCTGGATTAGGTTGAGCCTTGTGTTGGCTGGCACGTGGGCAGTGGTGTGAGATGAGTGGAGATGTTTGTTTTGCTGAACTCAGTCCCTGTCTCTTCATGCCTTTTTCAGGTTCACTACTGTTAGAATCGAAGATAAATCCAAATACTGCATATCAAAAACAGCAGGCAAGTATTTCTGTTAGGCTTTGTGTTTGTTTTTTCTGATTGCTGAGGAATTGTTTTGTGCTCAAAGTAATTGTATTTTTTAGGGGAAAAAAAGGAAAAACCAGGACAAGATGGAATTGTTGATGGTGGTTTTTTTATAGAGGTGAAAACTTTGCTTAGAAGCCTATAGGGGCTATAGCATTTGACATTCTAAAACGTGGGTCTAAAAATGTGGGTCTTCTAAAAAAAACCACATTTTGGACTTCAGGCTTTGAAGATAATGTTTGCAAGTTGTATAAATATTGAACTCATTACAGGAAAAACAATTGGAGACATACATGTGTAACTTTTGTCTCTCATTCCAGACTGTCTGAAATAATTGCTGAATTAGGAAGGCAAAACTTTGGCCAGCTCTGTGAAAGTGTATTTATGTATTTTACTTACTTCTGGAGTAACACAAAGGACTTTTTCTTTGTGGGACTTCTTTCATTGTTGTTACTACTGAGTTTTATTTTCAGCCCTGAAAACTTGTGCTGTCCTAGGTAAGGCCACAAGGCCTGGGGAGACTCCAGTGCATGATTCCCTTTCCTGGGGGTGAACCTGCAGGACAAAGCTGTAAAACAGTGGGGAGCTGTATTGATAGGCCATTTTTGTTTAATCCACTGGAAAAAAAAATGGGTTTACTAACTCTCAACTGCTTTTGCCACTTCTATTGTTTTCCCTTTTTCAGCTTTAATTTTTGGTGTCTCTGCCTACGTTGATCTCGTGGGTTTTCTGGATTTTTTTCTGTCTGTCCCTTTGTTCTACGGTGGATTTTCTGTTCCTTTTGTTCAGTGTTTGCTCCTGTTCATCATTATGGTACCCAGAAGTGTTTCAGCGCTGGAAAACAGTAATCTTGTTCTTCCTAAGTCGGGAAGAGACACAAACTTACAAACTTAAGGATTGCCTATTAGTGACAAGTTACATTGTGAGAATTTGAGAAAGAAACTTTGTTAGCTCTTGATTATAGGTTGGCTCTCAGTAGGTTAGAAGGGAACCGGAGTCTTGGGCCAACCTTTCCAGAGGGTTTATGTTGCTGTAAAATTTTAAATGCCTCCTTTTACACCCTGTTTCCTGAAACTTCATATAAGATTAGTGGGACACCTTTTTAGCTTAACTGGTAGAAAAGTTTCAAGTGACTTGAGTAGCTTTTGTTGTTGTTTTTCAGGTGGAAAAGGTAGGTCATAGTTTAGAAAAACTCAGGCTGAGATTTATTTTGGTTGGCTTTTGTTGCTGACTGAAGTGCTTTTGTGTGGCAGAAAGGATTTGCTTCACTGTTCACTCTCTTGAAGAAGTTTGGGTTTGCTTTTTTTTTAAGAGGAATAATGATTGATCATTTCCAGAGACAGGCTGGTGTTCCTTGAAGGAAAGGAAACATGCCCAGCCTTCACATCTGTCTTCATGTAAATGAATGGACTTCCAGGATATTTAACTCTTAAATTGTGATTTGCATAACAGTGTTCTGGGGGAAAAAAGGAACCCAGCTGATTTTTTGGTGCTGTGATTGCCACACTGCCCAGTTGGTGCTGTTGGCTAACCCCAGACTGGCCAGGCCTGTTACCTGCCTGCTCCAGCTGTGCTTTCCTGCAGGGTTCACTCTGTGCTGGGCACACTGGCAGCACAGCTGCCTTCCCCAGAGAAACAGCACACAGGGACCCAGGTGCTAAAATGTCATGTAAAATCCCCCCTGGCCGTGGGGATTAAAAGGATACGAGGGCCTGAAGAGCTTGAGGTGCCCCTGGGGTCGGGGCACTGTGGGTTTGAGGGTGGCCCAGCTCTGCTGGACACCCCTGGCTGGCTGAAGGGCAGGGTCACAGCCTCCCCAGGCTCTTGCAGGAGCAGTTTTAAAGGTTGTTACCACACCCATTTGTTTTTTCACACTCTGCTGGAGGAAACTGCTGCAGAAATCCTTCCTGTGAATGCTGCCTTCTGGTGTTAACTGTGCTTTAGGTGTGCTCTGTCTGCTTTCAGCTCACAGATGAGAACATGTGCAAAGATTATCTTTTGCCATCACTCGTGTGACAGCAGAGCCCTTTGCCTGAGGCAAAATGGGAGTTGCTTGTGTCTGGGGTTTAACACATCGGCAGGGGGCTGTTAAAGCAGTTGCCAGAGGGCTTCTTCGCTCCTGTTCCGTGCCACTGTGTGGCAGGTCAGATGCAGGAGCCGAGGCAGCTGAGACATGTCTCCTTGCCAGGTTAATGTTTATCAGTGTGTGTTCCTCCATCTGGTTCCTGTACCTGGGGGGGAGCAGGGGCAGGGACAGCTGGAGGAGCACACACCATGCAAACCAGGACCAGCATGGAGAGGGCTTTGAATTTTGGTTCACAACTCCTCTTGTTTTTGTCTTTGTGTGGTGTTTGAGTGAACTAACATTGCTCTTCGAGGGGGCAGCAGCGCAGATGTCTGAAAACACAGAGCACAGCATCACTGCTCCTGGAGGTTGTCTGAGGTCATGCAGCAAGTGTGTGCCAGATCATTTTGTATTGGTGTTGGACCATCCTTTTCTGAGGAAACCATCTTCCAGTCTTTCTGAAATATTTTTGGAAGAACTTATGTAACTCGTGCTTTGTGTGGGCAGCACAGATTGTAACGAGCACCATTCAGGAACTGGAGAATTGTCACCAATTTTTGACTGCAGTCCCTGTGGAGTCATTTTAAGTTGCTGCACTAATTCTCTTACTTGAATCATCCTGGGCTATGAATAGAGCTGCTTCACGTGTGTGTCCTTGGTTCATTGAGGCACCTTTGAGGCTCAGCCTACCTGGGAGTGCAGTGGGTTTGAGTGCCAGGGCATCAGTAATTTCACAGGCTGCTTCAAGAGAAACATGTCATGTTTTGAGTTCTGTAACAGCCACAGAATTGTACTTAGGAGTTGTTATTTCTGTGATTAATCCCTGGAAGAGAACCAGATCAGGGAGCTGCTCAGTCTTTTCAGAGCCTACAGTTGGCAGTATTTTTTCCTTGAAGTCCAGATCAACTGTTGACTCTAAAATGGCCCACAGAGATCCATCCAGCTGTCCACGAGCTGGGGATGAGGGGGGACAGCTGGAGTGAAAACCATGTGAGCTCTAAGAAGCTGTACTGTTTGAGTTGGAGCCCCGAAGCTGGGGGGCTCCCTGCTCCTGTTTGTAACTGCAGCAGAGAAGTGCCAGTGTGACACAGGACACTGGTATAAACAAACAGCTCTGCAGCCACAGTGCAGTGAGCTCAATGCTGTCCAGAATGGGAAAACTTTGTTTCTTTAAAGAAAATGTAAAAATTAGCTAGAAAGAAAAAAAAATGGAGTGCAAATTCTTTAGTGTTTAGTGTGGCCTGTGATTATGTTTTAGGAGAAGGAAGCTGATCTTTTGTCAACAAATGGTGTTATGCTAAACTCCTTTTTAAGACAAAGACAAAACACACCTAATACATAACTACCTGTGGATATTGAGAGATTAATGTTACTATAGAAATGAGATGAAGAGTTAATGCCATATCAGCACTGCTGATGTTCATTCATGTTCCTGAGTGATCTGTGTGTGTGTGTTTTCCAAAGAACTCTGCTGATGGAAGAGGTTACCTGCTGTCCTGTCCCAAATGTTGGTCCTCTCACATGCCAGGGGAAATACAGCAGTGCTCCCTGACCTGTCAGCCCAGAGAAATGCACTTACAAGGGGCTGCTTATTTAACCTCACCTGATTTTGATGGAAAACAATTGAGGAATGCTGGCTGACAGGGTCACTAGTGATGGCGACACCTTGGGATGAATTCTGGTTTTGTCCCTCTGTCAGTGGTGGGTACATAAAGGGTGGGGACTGGATAGTCTCATGTTAATCTTTCAGCATACTGAACACAGATATTGCAATTATTACAGATATTAATCAATGAGCTTCTCCCTTTCTGTCATTTGGTGCACAAAGGGAGGGAACCAAGGAGCACTTTTGGGATGCAGACATGCTGGGGCAATGGCAGGGCCTGTTTCTTGTTGCCCCTGAAGTTTCCTGAGAAATATTTGGTATCTATCATCAGGTATTTCTTTGGATTTCCTTGCTGAGGAGCTTAAAGGTACCACTCTGACTATTTTGTGTGCAATAAAAGTGATGCATAAGGTAAAGAGTTAACAGGCCCTGAGGAGCTGTGTGGTGAATATTGAACACTGTAGATGTAGGAAGTAAATTACCTTACTGGCCATTAAAAAACACTTCAGGATTTGAAAATCTGTGGCAACAGTTGAGGAAGTCAACAAACTGGGAATGTTGAACCATTTTTCTGGAGCTCACCAAAGGTACTGCAGAGTTAGCAGAGAGCTGTTGGGTTTGGACATTTTTGCATGAAGATGAGTTTGCTCATCCTACATCTGCTTGTAGGATGGTGAGCTGCTGTCCTGGTTTCAGCTGGGGTAGAGTTAATTTTCCTCCTAATAGTGGGTGCTGTGCTTTGGATTTAGGATGAGAGTAGCATTGATAACACGGGGATGTTTTAGTAATTGCTGGGCAGTGCTTACCCTAAACCAAGGACTGCTGAGTTTCCCATGCTCTGCCCTTGAGGAGCAGCTGGTCAGTGATTTGGGAGGGTGCTGAGCTGAGCTGGCCAGAGGGATATTCCAAACTGTGGAGCAACGTGGGCAGTGGATAAACTGGGGGGTTGGCTGGGAGGGGCTGATGGCAGCTCAGGGATGGGATGGACTGGACATGGGCCAGGGGGTGCTGAGCATGTTTACTGTGCAGACTTGTCTGTCTTTGTCTTCCTTTTCATTGCTGTTATTACTTGTCATATTTGACTTTGTTTTCATTTTTTGGCTGTTTCACCTCTTTCTGATCCTCCTTCGAATCCCACTGGTGTGGGGGAAGTGAGTGAGCAGCTGCATCAGTTGCCAGCTGTGGTTAAACCACAGCAACAATATGTTTAAATGCCACAGGCCAGACCTACACTCCTTGTAATGCAGCAGCAAGTGTCCTGACAAAACCTCTTACAAAAACTGTTCAGAAATTCCAGGGAAACTTCCAGATCTTCTGAGCAAGTGCACAGATTGGATTGATGGAGACAATAGTGACAGAGGAAAAAAAAACCCCTCGCTCAAGTGACAATAACTGGCAAGATGCTTGTGACTTTAGTGAGAGTTTTGTGTTTTTCAGTCCCTTAATTCAGAAAAGAACGTTTGAGCATTAGTTAGGCATTACTTCTCATTGCTGGGGCTGGCTTAAACCCTTCCTGAGGAGGAAACTGAACTCTTAGGGGAGCTATTTCAACTTAACAATTTAAATATTTTCATATCTAGTAATGTAAGGTACTCTTAAAATGGGAGATGAAGAAAGTTACTGGCTCAGAAAGTGTCTTACAGAAAAGTACCGTTATAAGATATGAAAAATGGTGTATTTAAATATATTCTATGTAAGATAGTGGTCATAAAATAGATAAAAAGGAAGCTGCTGTTTCTTATGGCTAAACAGGTGATTTAGTCTTTTAGTGTCTTATGTTAACTAAACTTTATGTTAATTAACTTTAATTAAAGCTGTTTCTTCTGTGGACATTGGCTGAAAGGGAGATTCATGTGCAGTGCAGACCTGTTTCAGAAACGATTGTTCTCTTGTTTTTATCTTAAACAGGACACCCTGATTGTGTGGTCAGAAGCAGAGAACTATGACTTAGCACTGAGTTTCCAAGAAAAAGCTGGCTGTGATGAAATTTGGGAAAAAATCTGCCAGGTACACTTGACATCAAACACCGTTTCTTACAGATATTTCAGTGTCTTATGCAACTTGATATATTCATGCATCCTTTTTAAACCTGCTTGTAAAACAAGCAACTACTCCTTGTTATTTTCTGTGGCTTTCCTGTTTAAGGTCTGAAATTGCCCCTGCTTAGAGCACCACTTGTTTTCATGACTGAATGTCGTGCTTTTGGAACATCAGTGCAGTGGTGGGACTCGGGTGTCCTTGTCCCAGCAGCTCGTTGGAGTGCACTGGAACTGCAAATGTGCTGAAGGCACAAGGGGCTGGATGTGTCAGGGACAGACAGGTGGTAGTGCTGGATGAGACCCAAACTGGCAAGCCAAAATCTCACAAAAAAAAAAATAAATTAAAAAGGGGCTAAACTCCCTGGCTTTCACACGGGAATTGTCACAACCTTCCCAGACTGAAAACGTGGAGTGTGAAGCTGTGAACTGGAGAAACAGAGAGTTCAGCTTCCCCAGCAGCTTCCTTTGGACAAGGCAGGCAGCTGAGACGTGTGGTTCTCCGAGTTGTTGCCTTGAGTGGAGTGTGTTTTGGGCTGTGACAGTGACTGTGCCTCTTCCCCCAGGTTCAGGGTAAGGACCCCTCGGTGGAAGTCACGCAGGACCTCATTGAGTCGGAGGAGGAGCACATAGAGGAAATGCCTGAAACCAGTCCTTTGATTGACCTCCCTACATGTGAACTCAACAAACTTGAAGAGATTGCTGACCTGGTTACCTCTGTTCTGTCCTCGCCCATCCGCAGGGAAAAGCTGGCGCTGGCCCTGGAGAACGAAGGCTACATCAAAAAACTGCTGCAGCTCTTCCAGGTCTGCGAGAACCTGGAGAACACCGAGGGCTTGCACCACTTGTATGAAATCATCAGGGGCATCTTGTTCCTCAACAAAGCAACTCTGTTCGAGGTGATGTTCTCTGACGAGTGCATTATGGATGTTGTGGGATGCCTGGAGTACGATCCTTCTTTGGCTCAGCCAAAGCGCCACAGGGAGTTCTTGACCAAAACAGCAAAATTTAAGGAGGTTATTCCTATCACAGACTCTGAACTCAGGCAAAAAATCCACCAGACTTACAGGGTACAGTATATTCAGGACATCATCTTGCCAACACCATCTGTTTTCGAGGAGAATTTTCTTTCTACCCTCACTTCCTTTATTTTCTTCAACAAAGTTGAGATTGTCAGTATGTTGCAGGTGAGTGGTTTTTAATATGGTCTAGATGGATCATTATGGATACCTGTAGCTGTAGTTTCCAATGGACTACAGTTATCACACGCACAGTGTTGTGAATGCTTCCCCTTCTTTCTGATACCTTTCAGTTTGTATTTCAAAAGGTGGATTTCAGGTGAGTATATTAATGTTTTTTAATGGGTTGTAAACAGTTAAAAGATTTTTCTCCTTGATTCCCAAGGAACGTACGCCATTTGAGATGGTTTCCTGTGGTTTTTAGGGAACAAGCAAGTTTTAATATTCTGTGTCAGGGACATTTGTGCTGTCATTGTAACAAATTCTGGATCTGTGATTCCAAAGAATATGTTCAGAACCGTTACACTGCTGTTACCTCATGGTTCTAATTTCAAATGTTTGTGCTGTCATAAAAATGAAGTTGCTGGCTTTTTTTTCATACTGCTAAACAGAAGGAATAATTAATAAATAACCAAGATGTCACTCAATCAAGAACTGTCCTGCATGGGTGTGACATTGGAGCTGGACCGTGGAAGGAGCCTCAGTGATGAGCTGTGTGTGAACTGATGGCATTTTGATGTTTGCAGTTCTTGATGTGTTGTGCAAACCAATGGGTACCAAAGTGGCTTTATTCTGTTTAAGTTCCATGTCCAGAAGTGCTGCATTTGTGTAGAATAAATCACAAACCTCTTGGGTTGGGTGTGGAGACCCTCTATGAAACAGGGAGAAGAGGGGAGTAAAAATTGTTGGAAGAGAGGGGCACTGCAAAAATAACATTACCAGGTGGAATATGGTAAAGAGTTCAATAGAGGACTGGAAAAAAAATCCAAACTAGAGAATTGCATGAGTGAGCTTTTTGGCTTCTTCCTACTTTCTTCTTTGTGGCTGAATAGCAGAAAGAAACTCAAATCCCTCTTGCAAAATTAATAATTTTGTGTTAAAGCAAGATTTCTCTTTAAATTCTTTTGCATATATATTCTTAAACTAAAAATAAATTCAGTGTTATTCTTCTGAGGCCACAGTCCTTTCCATTTAGAGATTTTTTTAAACTCTATAGAACGTCCTTATTTTCATTGAGACTTTACAGTGCTGACTGTTGAATTGTGCTGTGAATTGCTGTCACCTCTTTGCAGGAGGTTTGAAATCCTCTGCCTGTTCTTTGCTGATTCTGTGCCCCATACTCTGTGATGGCCGAGGTTTGCCTGCTCGTTGTCGAGTCTGTAAAGGAGACATTTGCAAACAATGTTGGTGCTTGAGAATTCCAGAGTGAGAAGAAAGCACACGTGGGGCAGTGCAGTTCTGAGGAGGAGCAGGCTGAATTTGCCCTGGCAGGAAAACTCCTTCCTACGTGCCAGGAGCACTGGATCCCAGGGCTGCTGTTTGCAAGGGAAGCAAACCCTGACCCGAGCTGTGCTTTAGGACACAGGATTACTCTGTAGCAGCCTCAGGCCAGCAGATCTGCCTGAGCTCAGGGATCTTCTGACATACCTTCTGTTGGTTGTGGTGTGGTTTGGGGGTTTAACAGGCTTTATTGAGCTGCTCAAGCCAGCAAAGCTGAAAATAAATTACTAAATCTGTGTGTGGTGCACCCTGTGTAGTGTTGGTTCCAGGTACTGTTTGTTTGTAAAGCACTTCTTTCTCCACATCTTAAAACTTCCAGGAAAAAAACTGAGCCTTTGGCTGGCATTGCTGTAACTGTAAAAATTGTGTGTTACCATGAGCCTAATAAAGCACAGGGATTTTAGTGATTTTAGAGAGGTAAGCACCTTCCACGTCGGGCAATGGGAAGTTCTGTATATTTATTGCAGAGCTGTTACTTGTTCCTGTTGGTTCAGTGCATGAGTTCAGAGTTGAGTGAGTAGTGATGCAGAGTTGTGTAAGGCTGTAGCACGTTACTATTTGCTTTCGGTTCATACTGTCTTTATAAGGTAGCAAATATTGAATTTGGGAGGATGCCAACACTATTTCCCATGGGAAGGAGTGCAGAGAAATCAAAGGACAGAGAGGGCAGAAAGTGCCCCAACACTTGAGAGCTGAGGATGTTCCCCCTGGTTTTCTTGTACCCTTTTGAGTCTTAAGCAATGAACGAGGTGATTGAAATGCTTTACAAGAAGTGAAGTGTTGTCCTTTATACACTTGAATATCTTGGTAGAAGAGGATGTAAATACGAAAAGCCAACAGTCCAAAAGCCCCTGGGAATGGTCCTGCTGGATGAGTGCTCTGGACTTGCAGCACTGTGGGATCCTGTAAAGATGGAAGTTTTGCCTGTTCTCAGAGGCACTCTAAGCTGTGTCCCTTTTGTGTGTTACACAGGAAGACGAGAAGTTTCTGTCTGAAGTTTTTGCACAATTAACAGATGAAGCTACAGATGATGACAAACGATGTGAATTGGTAAGTCAGAGCTTGGGAGGGTCTCCCAAGGCTTTAAATGGGAGCCATGAAGTAGAAACAGTGAAACCTCTCTGCAGTCGCTGGGGTATCCCTGTAGAATCATCCAGCACACGAACTCTGCTACAAACTGGAACTGTTTCCTCCTTTCAGAGGCTTTTCTGGCTCACAGTCACCTGTCATTCCTTTTTTCCTGTGCAACAGGTTAACTTTTTCAAGGAATTCTGCGCCTTTTCTCAGACGTTACAACCTCAGAACAGAGATGCGTTTTTCAAAACTTTGGCCAAGTTGGGAATTCTTCCGGCTCTTGAAATTGTGATGGTAAGTGAGCACTTAAAGCTGATTTTAATCCCACCTAGTAAACCCCACAGCCATGGAAGCAGTTTCTGAGTGTGCTGAGCCCCTCTGTGTAGGTTTGCCCAGACAGCTTTGCTGTGAGAGTGGAAGGTGGGCGTAACATTCAGAGTCCAGAAGCTGCCCCAGCTCTGACTTGGGTGCTCTGCTCACTTTTACTTTTCATGAGGGGGAATTCTGTGGTCAGTGCAGTCCTTGTGCCAAGGTGGTGTAAAAATTGAAAGAGGCTCTTTTTTCCATTGGCAGCTCAATTGTTGTTGTTGTGGTTGTTGTTGGAGCAGGGCCAAAGAAGTATTTTTAGATAATCTTGAACTGTGAGCTGGTTCCTACCCGAAAGATCACGTAATCCTGTCGTTAGCAGATTAGTCTGTCCTAAGAAGCAGTGGGAAAACGTAATTTTTTCTCACTCCTTCCTTTAGTTGAAGCAGCTGTTGCTGCCTGACCATTGCAAATCACTGTTGGTTTATTGTTGTTTTTCTGTAACTATTACTGTGTTTCTCGTAGAAACCTTTGCAGTACAACCTTCTCTAAACCTTCACATCCCTCCCTTTGAAGGTTTATTACTTGATAATAAACACCAATCTCAGTTTGTTCTAAGTAACTAATTTCTTTTTTTCTTAGGGAATGGATGACCTGCAAGTTAGATCTGCTGCTACAGATATATTTTCTTATCTAGTAGAATTTAGCCCATCCATGGTCCGAGAATTTGTGATGCAAGAGGCCCAGCAGAGTGATGATGTGAGTAACGTGGTTTGGAGTTGAACATCCCAGTTTTAGAGCAAGCAGGAAAAAAAAACCAGAACAGCAGAACAAGTGTATCCCAAATTTTGGAGAGGTTTAACCCAAAAATGTACATACTGGAAACATGGGGAGAAGTAGATTTAGTATGTTGGTGTTCCATGAGCCGACAGTTGTAAGATGGCCTGACTGACAGGGACTAAGTTTCTGTGTAAAAATGCAACTCTCAATTCTTCAGTTTCACTCAAATTTGTCCTTAAAAAAAAAAAAAATAAGAGAAACTGAGGAACTTGGTTTGTGCTGGTGGAGCTGTGTGTGATGGTGTCTGTGGGTGGTTGTGTGCAGGACATCCTCCTCATCAACGTGGTCATCGAGCAGATGATCTGTGACACCGACCCGGAGCTCGGGGGAGCTGTCCAGCTCATGGGGCTGCTGAGGACCCTCATCGACCCAGAGAACATGCTGGCCACAGCCAATGTAAGGAAACACTCAGGGGAAGGCACACTTAACAAACCTCATGTTTGCTCTGGTACTGAATTTAAACAAGCTACCAAATAAGATGAAGTTTCCGTTCACTTTATGTAGGTTTTCGTGGCATTATGCAGGAATTTATTGCACAATTTTTGTCAAGCATTTTGAGTTATTGATGTGTTTTGGGTTTACATTTGCATGGTGGGGGGTTTTTGGTGGTAGTTACCTTGTTTAGATGTTCTCAAAATTAAAAAAACAATCTTCCCTGAGTGAAGACAAAGCTGCAACATACAGACCTAAAGGAGCCCGTAGAATTCTCTGTGGTCTGCTTCTCTTGTTACTCTTCTTTCTTAGGCACAAAAGCCAGTGTTTAATAAAGTGATTCTTGTTTCAGAAAACAGAAAAAAGCGAGTTTCTCAATTTCTTCTACAACCATTGTATGCACGTTCTGACTGCACCCCTTCTGGCCAACACAGCCGAGGAGAAATGTGAGAAAGGTACTGACAGTTCCAGTGGGATTGCTCCCCTGGAGGGTTTGTGCTGCTGGGAAGGGACTGGCAGTGCTGGTCCCAGCTGGGAATGCACCTGTGCTGCCCAGGGACAGGGGTTCTGTGGGCTGTGCTTTTCAGCCCTTTCCTTGATGTTGATCATGCTAATGTACAATTATTAACTGTATTCTAATTTTACTCATTTTTTAAAACAGTATTTGCAGTAAAGCAGAGTGTCTGTAGTCACAGGTACTTTTTTGTAAAAGTTTATAAAAATACTGTGACAACTCTGTGGTTACGTGATTCGAAGTAATGCAACTTGGATCACCCTTATCTTGTTTCTTTTTTAATTTTCCCTGTTTATTGCATGCAATTAACACTCACTAGTTTGCCTTTAGTGTTTTGCAAACAGAAATTTAACATCATTACAGCCTCTTGACTTAGGCTTTGTTAAATCCATAACCAATACATATTTGTAAAAACATTTGTTTCATCTTACCCATCTTCTCATATTAAATATTAAGTCAAACAAATAAATGTTTTATGCATCTTATACAAGATAAAGCTTGCAAAATATCTGTAATACTTATTTTAGTATATTATTTAAAAATCCATATTAGGCAGTTTATGTAGCAGTAATATTCTGAAGTGTTGGATTACACATTTTCACCTAGTTGGGTTGGAAGCTTTGTAATGTAAACTAAATATATAAAATATAAATAAAAAGATAGAAATCTTACCTGGCTGCATCCTTGCTGCATGTTAATTTCTGTATAGCTTACAGAAACTTTTTATGTGATGAAAAGTCTGACCATCAGTAGAATTGTATATCCTCATCTTTTAAAAGTCGGCAGTGCTTTGAAAATGTTTTTCTGATTTGAGCTTCTGTTTTCTCTTTGTCAGATGCAGTAGTTGGATCCACTAAGAGTAATACAATTTGTCCTGGTAAGTTTTAATTGACCTTGAGTTTTGAAAATTACTTTATTTGCTGTGCATAGTATTCTACAAAAAAAAAAAGTTAGATTTTTTTTTCTTGTAATACTTTTTATTGAGGTAGATGTAGGTACTTTACTTCACTTGAGACAACTGGAAGCAATGCAGTAAAATAAAAATCCACTAAAAACGTGTCAGGATCTGGAAAAGCAACTGAGCCTGGAGATGATTTGGTGCCTGACTGTACATTGTTTATTTTGGTGTCATTTAAATGGTTCATTTCTCTTGCAGATAATTACCAGACAGCACAACTACTTGCCTTAATTTTGGAGCTGCTTACATTTTGTGTGGAGCATCACACATATCACATCAAGAACTACATTATGAACAAAGACTTGCTAAGAAGAGTCCTGGTCTTGATGAATTCCAAACACACATTTCTGGCCTTGTGTGAGTATGGAGCTGTTCTGGTTCCCTTCAAGGCTTGGTGTGTGCAAGGCTTTGTGGGGAAGGTGTTTCAGGGCCAGTGGACACTTAAAATTACATTAATTCCTTATTTATTACTGACTGTTGTTAATTGCTGCTGGACTTGAGAAAGAAGTCAGTGGTCCCTGATGACACTCAAAACAACCAGGAAAGTCAAGGAAAGAAAGGTGACCTGCCAGCAATTGCTTATTCTGCACTTTCCCAACTGCTTTCTGAAGCTCTTGATTTGGGGCTGCATCCTCCTCAGGGCAGCACCAGGTGATTCAGTTCTTTGAGCTCTGGCACGTGGTTTTGAAATCCTTGAATTTCTGCCTTCCTACAGGTGCCCTTCGCTTTATGAGGAGGATAATTGGGCTGAAAGATGAATTCTATAACCGTTACATCACCAAGGGAAACCTCTTTGAACCAGTCATAAACGCTCTGCTGGATAATGGGACTCGGTACAACCTGCTCAACTCTGCTGTGATTGAGCTCTTTGAGTTCATCAGAGTGGTGAGTTCAGCAGCAGCCTCAGCTCTCACACTCAGGTGGCATCACAGGGCAAAATGCAGATCTTTTCCTTCTGCTGAAAAAACCCTGGGTGTTATAAGGAGAGTCATTTGGCTGCAGATTGGAATGATCATTGTCCTTTAAAGTCCTACACAAGTGCTTCCTTGGCCAGTGCCAGCTTTGAAAGGGTGTTTGTGGGAATGCTGTGTGTGTGGGCAGGACAGGCAGGAGCACCCAGCTGGGGAAACAAGGGCCTGGAGCAGCTCCTGAGCCACTGCCTGTGAGAGCCTCGACATGTTGGAGGCTTTTCAGGGAATCTTTGTGGTCTGTGAAAGTGAAGGGCAGCTTTTAGTTGTAGGATGTCGTGTCTGCTGTCTTTTCCAGCAAGAAGAAAATTAGGAATGTTAGGATTTGATAACAGACAATTGATAGAGGGGGACTGACTGAGAGGTTGCTGGTCCCATGTGAGCTGCTGTAGTTCTTGGGTACTGGGGAGAGCAGGGCACAGCTATCCAGGATATCACATCCTGGTTAATGGAGGCAGCACAGATAGCACTGGGACCTGTTTCTATGGGAAGCTTGGTAATTATGTCTAGTTCTCAGCTTGTATTGAGGATAAATAATATTGCTTCACATTATATAATGCTGTTTTGGCTCTGGGCAAGAAATCAGTTGATTTCCAAACTGAATTCAAAAGCTTTCTGAACTGCCTATGACCCTCTGAGGCTGAAACCCTGTTTTCTTCTTCTACAGGAAGATATTAAGTCCCTTATTGCACATATAGTTGAAAACTTCTATAATGCACTTGAATCTATTGAATATGTTCAGACATTCAAGGGACTGAAGACAAAATATGAGCAAGAAAAAGACAGACAGAACCAGAAGCTGAACAGGTAGGGCCCAGTTTCTGTGCTCTGAGCCTTGCCCTGTCAGTCTGACTCACCAGCTGCGTGCTGGAGAGTCCTGGGATGAGTGAGGGCAGAACTGGGACTGGAGCTGGATGGGCCCTCAAACACAGCAATTCCCTCTAAAGCTCTGTGAGCCATTTCTGGTGCTGAGGGGGGCTCGTGCTGTGTCTCTTGCAGTGTCCCATCCATCCTGCGCAGCAACCGGTTCCGCAGGGATGCCAGAGCCCTGGAGGAGGATGAGGAGATGTGGTTCAATGAGGACGAAGAGGAAGAAGGTGAAGCTGTTGTCCCTCCAGTGGAGAAGTCAAAACAGGAAGATGATTTCCCAGATAGCTATGAAAAATTTATGGAAACTAAAAAAGGTACTTAGTTTGAGCTTGTTGGCACTGGAAGGGCTCTCTGGCAGACATGTGGAGTAAAACCTAAACTAAGCAGTGGTTTGTGCTGTTCCACGAGCAGCACTAAGGGAATTCCCTGTAATTCAGTCATGAGATCAGAGCGTGCCTTTGCAAACCAGTTTAGGATTAAAATAACAGGTTAAACTGCTTTGGCCATGCATCTAGCTTAAATGGCATTCAAAGGCAGGGCTTTGTGCTGTATGCTCCAAGTGAGCCGTGTCCCTGTGTCCTCAGCATGTGGGCCTTGCTCAGTTTGCTGCTGGGGGCTCTGGGTGAGCTTAGTTGGGGAACTGTCAATTTAAGCTGAATTACAACCAAAAAAACCCCTCAGCTCCTGCCCCGTGATCGTGCTGTGATGCAGATTGTGCTCCGTGCCGTGCAGCTGATACTTAAGTGTGACAATGTTTGTCCCTCAGCTAAGGAGAGCGAAGACAAAGAGAATCTTCCAAAAAGGACTTCAGCTGGGGGATTCAAATTCACTTTTTCCCACTCAGCCAGCGCAGCCAACGGTGCGAACGGTGCAAACAGTAAATCCGTGGCAGCTCAGACGTCACCGGCGAGTTCCAACGGCTCCTCTTCCAAGAACACGGCCCTGGCCCCGGCGGTGGCGGCCCCCAAGGTGGGACAGCTGGGACAGGAGCCTGGCCTGGCACACGGAGCCTTCCCGGGGCTGCAGCGGGGCAGAGTCACCCCCAGCCCTCCAGTGACACCCGGGGCCGGGTGGGAGTGGGGAGGACACAGTCCCATCCTGCCTCTTCTGCAGCATTTCACTGTGGCCATTCCTTGGCTCTCTCCTTAAAGAGCTATTGCTCTGGGAGTGCTGCACGGAGGAGGTGGGGGTTTTGGGGAACTCTTAAGTGCCCATAATTCCCCAGTGGGGAATTATGAAGTGTTTGTAAGCAGACAAAGGCAGTAAGTGGCCCCTGTGTGGTGGCCGACACAGGTGTGCACTACTGGAATCTCCAGCCCCTGAGCTCCTGAGCAGCTCCAGCAAAGTGCAGCAGGGATTTGATTTCCCACCCCCAAGGCTGAGCAGCCAAATGGAGCTCAGGGAGCATGGTGGAGTTTGTGCCTGTCCAGCTGGGAGCTTACAAACTGATTTTTAAACAGTTGTGAAGCCACACCCAGAGGAGTAAAGGAACTCCAGTAGCTTTTCGCAGCTTCAAAACCACTCTCCACACAAATGGGCCTTGGAATGCCAAAGGTGTCATCAAGAAACCTGCAGCTGCAGGTTGGGGGTTGTGTCCTAAAATTGCACATTCCTTGGTATTTTTTTCGAGGTAAGAATTTCCTTTTCCCCTTTTTCTAATTGACAGGGAAGTCTAGTTGGCCTAGTGGATTATCCTGATGATGAAGATGATGATGAAGAGGAGGAGACATCTCCAAGGAAAAGACCTCGTCTGGGTTCATAAAAGAAACCAAAACTTTGGAATAAGAACTTTTTACTACGGGGTTTCAAATGCTGCAACTGTTTTAAGAGCTAAAACGAGTCTGATTCAGAAAGCTTTCTCCCATGAGTATATAAGATAATAACAAGGAGTAGCAAAAGAAACTCGGTGTATCAGCTAGAAAGGGTTAGTTCTGTAAACACAAAGCTTCCAAGGAACTTAATGTCTTTCTAGAAAGTAAGGAGTCTGCCATTCAGGCTGTCAAAAAAAAGAAAAATTAAAAAAAAAGGTGGGTTAGTATTGTCAGAACCTGGAAGATGGCTTCTCAGCAAGGAAAGTCTCAGGTGTCGGGAGGGCAGGGGGCGGGAAAGGTATGGTAACACTTTTTTTAAAATATATTGCAGGGTTTTCCCAGTGTTTAACAGAACTAGGAAAAAAAAATAAAATTCAAACTTAAATTTTGAACCCAGTAATCTTAATTTTGTAATGGTGCTGTCAGTTGTGTTCTTTTAGCAATGCCTCTTTTAAAAAAGATTTTAAGGGAAAACTAACTCTGTTTGCATAAGAACAATCCATATTTTGGGACCATTTCTTACCAACTAAACTGCATTTCTCACGGTTGGAGGGAGGGATGCTGCAGTTATTGTGCATGTTGAGCTGTTTGAAACAGTTACACCGAATTTGGATTTGTGTTTTCCAAGAGGAGAGAACAGCAGCTGGATTCAAAACTGAAGGGTTTGCTTGGGGTTTTTAAATAGACGTCCAGTAATATCCATGCCAAGGAGCAATAGCTTCCCAAACATCTCCAGGAGCTGCTTGGTGCCCTACAGGGCACATCCCAGAACTGCTGCCCTCCAGGTGGGGGAGATCCCGAATTCCAGCCGTGCTCTGGGTTGTTCCAAGAGCTGCCTCTTCTCAGAGCAGCCCTTCTGCTGTTTGAGAGTTCAAACTGCATGGTGGAGGTGGGAATAAGGAACACTAACAGGTTTTTCCTGGCGATGAGTTGAGCAGCATTTTAACACCAAAGTCAGTGTGGGCCAGCATGGAATTATTGCCAGGAGATTTGAGGCAGGATCAACAAGCAGCACCTGAACCTGGGTGTGTGTGACACAAAAAAGCTGCTTTTTTTAAAAAAACAAAAGCACATTCCACGTAGGTGAGTGAACTGTGACAGAAACAGGGGAGTGGAGAGAGGCAAACAGTCCAGGTTTTATTTCCCAGCACGTGAACTGTAAATATTTTAATGTTAGTTTGCCCATGTGTGATCTGAGATCAGGACAAAGTGAGGGATTTCCCAGCGACAGAAACGTGTGTCAGAAATGTTAAAGGACGGAACCAGCTGCAATCCATCACATAGATCACTCTTGTAATATGTGTTATGGGTCCATTTCTCCTGGAATAGTTTAAACTGAAGCAGTTTCTCTGTTTTGGAGATTTTTTTTTGTAGTTAGTTTTAATTTTAGCTCTTGTTTGGAAAAAGATGGGCTGTCTGTGTAGATATGAAGTATAGTTTTTTCCATAAAACAGAAGTTTATTTTGTATTAAAGATACCACTGTACTTGTTTTACACCATTTGTATACATGTGGTGATATTAATGCTGAACTGTAAAATTCAGGAATTAAAATGTGACCCTGTAATTCCATAACTGTTGCTTTTGCTTGGTTTGTTACACATGGTGAGTTAACTCCAAATTTTAACTGTGGCCATTTCAGGACATTGTTTAAGGCGAGTTACCCATGCAGTTTTAAAAGTAACTGTGTGCCCCTGGATGGAATCCCAGAGGGAAGGTGTGAGCTCTCCTTGGTGTTGTCAGCATTTGGACGGACCTGGGGACAGTGGTGTTGCCCCTTGGGGGCTCCAGGTCACCGAGACCGGACTCCTTGTTTTCCATCCATGTGATGGGACAGCTCTGGATCTGAGGGGGTTGTGCTGGTGCAGTGGAGCTGCAGCACCACCATCACCTGCTTTGCTTCCCACCGAGTCTCCTCTCTCAGTGAAGATTGTGAACTCCCTCCAGCACCACACCCCCCACACGAGCAGCAGCTACACAGGATGTGCCTTCCCCTACCTGAGGCCGAGAACCTGCATCCCCTGCTGTGTGGACCTGCCTTGTCCTGATCCTTTGACCACCTTCCCCAGCCACGCTCTCCACGGGCTCCGACAGAAGCTCAGTCCTGACTCTGCTCCTCCCCCTCGGCGCTGAAGTACCGGCAGGAGCTTCACAAACACACCCGCAGGAACATGAGATTTTTTTACGGCAAAACCAGGAACGTCATGAATTTTTATAGTTCCTAGGAAAGGACTGAGTGAAGTGGCATCAGATGTCCCATTAAATCCACCCCACAATCCTACCAGGAGGTGACACTCTTCAGTGGCTTTGGCCTGGGGCTGTTGCCCCTGGATGATGGTTCCCTCAGAACCAACATTTTGTTCCCCTGCCTGGTGTCCTTCCACTACCACCCTTTTTGGAAAAGAACAGAGCATCTGCCAACATGTATCAGTTATAAATGCTATTTTAATAAAAAGTTACATGAAACTTGACTGGGTGGGTTTGCCTCTTTTCCTGTGAGCTGCTCTGGCAGTCAGGGATGTGATGCCATGGGCATTTCCCCACTTCAAGTCTGCCAAGGCCGAACCAGTAAAGGATTTAAAAAGATTTCTACTACTGTGGAGGCAATTGCTGGGGACAGCCTTGGCTTTGCAACTCAAGAAATACCTTTAAGTTGTGTGTTTATAGCAAACTTGGACCTGGTAAACTGCCCCAAAAGGCTGTAAAACAATGCGATCTGGAGTTATTTTGTAAATGTCTTGACTCCAAGCTACCTTGTCTTTCTCAAAAATTAGATGGTCGAGGTTGCACTTCCTTGTGAAATCGGTCTTTATTACATTGCACAGCTGAAAAAGAGTGATTCTATAATGGGCTAATAAAAGGAACCAAGTTCTCTACTGATAAAAAAGCAAAAGTTACCATGTCTAGCTCTGACCTGTTGCCTCTCCATCTCTGCTTCTGTCCTACAGGCTCTCCAGAGGCCGAGGCCAGGGCTTGAGCACATCTGGGCACTGCAGGGCTGTCCCACGGCCTCGCTGCTGGACACAGGGAGTTCTCAGCATTCTGGAAAACCAGTGTTCATCGTGTGGTACATCGAGGACTGAGCTGCTCGTCTGCAAGTTCTATAAAACTAAGTGTAAGATTGGAAATCAAATCCCTTCACTGATTGATGACACAATTTATTCTAAAAACATCCTTCTGTTCCTGGGTCTGCAATGAGCTGCTTCAAACTACCGCTTATTAATGACTTCCTCTTTGAGCTTTTCTGCAAGCATCTTCCTCTTCTGTAGCAGCCTCTGCTTCTCCTCTGACAGTTCCTAAAAACAGAGTGAAGACAACACTCCATCAGCAGCTTCCCTGGCAGGGGCCAGCACCCGGCACAGACCTGAGGGGGGACTGGGGCAACCTGCCTTTTCCCACTGCCCTGTACCTGCGTTTTGGGAGTCCCAACCTCACTTTCAGCTGCTCTGATAGATTGTCCTGCAGGCTCCCCAGTCAACAATATTTTAGGCAAGTTCTGAGCATAAGAAAATGCTCAGCAACTCTGAAAAATATCTGAGGCAATAGAAAGTCTTGGGGCTTAAGTACTTGCTCTGTAAAGGAGAGTAAAGATTTTTTTTGTTTTTAAACAGAACTTTGCTTTGTGGAGGTTTTAAGGTCTTACAGTTTCCTCTTTTCTTTTTGAGAGTTTAAACATTTGCAAAAGAAAAATATTTTCCCCATTTCACTGAAATAAAAAACAAATAAAAAATTTCTGAGCTTCAGGAGCCCAGAGAGTAGGACACAGAGTAGGAACAGGCATTTCATCCATTCACGAACTGAAATTTGTCACGAGGGTTTGATGTTCCTGTAGCAAACCAGCGCCAATAATCAGTGAAATTTCCAGCTCCTATATAACCTCCTGCAAAACCAGTAACTTGGAAATGTCTCCTCCCTTCTTTCCCCACCTTGTTTTTACCCTGCTCCACTTTCAGCAGCAGCACTGACACCTGCACTGAAACCAGCTGGGGGTTCATACAGGGATTCAAGTGTTGGAGTCCTTCACCTCTTGAGGTGTCTCCTCCTCTTTCTGCTCAGTGTTTGTTGGTGTTGGTACATTATTTTTTGACTCCTTCTTTGTGGCCAGCAGCATGTCTCGTTTTTTCTTTAGATAATCCTCACGTTGCTTCAGCTGCTGCTTTTCAGTTTCTGATAAATTCTGCGGAAATAAAAGATACATTTTGAAATAAATTTCCCATATCGATGACCTGTGCAATGAAAACATTTACGTGCTATTTGCCTCCAAAACTGCCAGGTGAAAACAAATCCAAGCTGAGGCTTCAAGCCAGAACTGTCTGATGAGAAATCAGCACAGGACAAAGGCTGAGAGGTGAATTCTGCCCTGAAACCAGAATCAGTAGCTGGACGCTGTGCTAGTTAAACTGTGAGTACCATGAAACAGTGTTTGCATGCTGGTTCAAAAAAACCCAAAGCAACTTGATTACAACAGAAATAATACACATACTCTACATGTAATCCTGCTTTTTGCATTCTAGTTCTATGAATGGGTTGTAATCTTATTTTGATCTTGTTTTAGACTTACAGGTCCTTTCACCCCAGCTTTTTGTGCTGTGGTCTCTGAACGTTTCCCTGCAGACTTTTTCTTAGTGTCTTCTTTCCCCTTGGCACTGGAGGGCTGAGGTAAGTTTTCTGGTCCTTTTTGTTGTGGGCAGACTGCTTTTAGGTCTTCCTTTGTAGATTTATGAGATCCTTCTATGTAATTTTGCATGGAAATTAGAAGATAAATGAGATAAAAATAATTAATCAGTGTTACTTCCACTATGAAGATGTGTCTTCTGATTAAATGGAAAACTTCTAAAAAGAATAAATCACATTTCTCCCTTTTTTTTCCTGAAGTGGAAGCCAAAGTCTCTCCAGTCACCAGACAGGGGAGCAGGATGTTTCCAGAACTTTAAGACTCCTCTTCACTAAAACTCCTCCCAAGTAAGGTAAGATGCTGCTCATATGATATTTTTATTATTCATGAAGAGGCTTGTGACTGTTCTGTCCTGTCTCCCTGAAAATGTCCGGAGAGATGCAAGAAAACAGGTGGAGAAACACCAATTTTACTCTGTTCAGTCAGTTTGAGTCAATCCATAACAGCTGAGCTGCTACAAGTGCAGGTCATGACCACTTAAGGGAACTTGGGAATAAGTTGGGAAGAGTCACAATCTCACTCAAAACCCAAAATGTACAACTGAAAAGATTTAAATGAGTCATTAAAATCAGACCCAAAGGCAAAAAGATTCAGTTTGGTAGCCTGTGAATGAGCAGTTTGAGGCTGGATCCTTCAGAAATATTTGCTTGCTGTCAAGAACTGTTGTACAACTGCAAATTACATCTGTAAGTTTACAAAGGGAGAGAAGGCAGAGCTTTTTGGGTCAATGACTCTAAGCTGCTTAAAGGGAACTTGCTGTTTCTATGGTGGCATGAACACAGTAAATTCAGAGGTGAAAACTGCGCTTTGACTCTCCTGTTTCTCCTCCAGTTGGAGATGACTTGGAACATCATGGAATACTAAAACTACCCAGGTTGGGGTTGTTTCTGCAGGACACTTCTTGCAAACACTCTGCTCAGAGCTGGGACGTTTTACTCACAGCCTTATCCAGCCAAGTTCTTAAAATCTTGATTTTATAATTTAAAACCAGCCTCATACTGCTCTGCATTGGACACCCACCTTCCCCCCAAAATTACCTAGTGGACATTTTGGAGTTTCTTCAGCCTCCTCAGCTCCCTCAGTGGATTCCTTAACTTTTACAGCCTCTCTTGGAGAACTGTGGGTGGCATCTGGTGCTTTAAGTTTAGCTTGTGCCTTAAATTAGAAAACAAACAAACAAACTCAAGGTTACAGTTCCTGACACTGTGCTTCAGGCATTGAACTGTCCACACAAAGATCCCAGAAGAACTTCCAGTTTAAACTGGAAGTCTCCATTGTCTCCACTGTTCATCAACTTTATCTTTTATGTCAGAACCCTCCAGCATTGATTAAAATATTATTTTGTATCAAAACATTCTCTTCACAAAAAATGTCTCGTTGAACACCATCACCTTTCTGTCCCGGTGAATTTGACCGGGGCCTCTGCAGTCTGGCTTGTTTCCCAAGAATGGTGATATTCTTGGATAAACCTGCCTGTTTGCCCAGTGCAGGGGAGTTTTACTGCCCTGATTTCACAATTTGTCCAGTCCCCATTTACATTCAGTTTCCTTTGTACGTGGTTTACTCTGATGGACACCAAGTGATGGGCTCTTGGAGAGGATTTCTGGGTCCTGGGGATTAGTTCTGGCAGCATTGTGAACACTTAATGAGGAACTAGAGTCTATCAAGTGATCCTGAAGGTAATTCCTGAAGGATTATGACTGCTGTCATCTCCAAGCAGTTTATACTTTAAAGTCTCTTTGATCTTGACAATATTAGTAATTCAGAGTTCTCTGGGTCTGAAAGGCTGACATCTGTTACCAGGACTTTAGGATTCAGGTACTGAGGAGGGATACAAGTATTGATGGCACACATTGCCTTGGAGGGATAGTTACAGTCAGAAGGGGAATCTCAGGGTATTTCTTAGTCATAACTCTTGCGGGAAGGTAATTTACTCACTTCTTCAGTCCTCTTTCTGCCTTGCTCTATTTCATATTCTTCCTTAGATTTTCTGTAACACAAAACATAAGTAAATACCCCAAACTCCTTCAGTATTAGTGATTTTTAGGTAAATTTGATGCTGCTTAAGTATTGAGGACTATCAAAACAATTACGAGGTAATGTGAATTTGTAAGGATACAAAATATTTCTATGACTTCAGTGAAAGTACATTCTCAATAGAAATAAAGAATTGGGATAAACACACAACCCCCTCTCCTCTTCTCCTGTGCAAAAATAACTGTGTAAGAATTTCCAGGGGTTATCTATCCCTTATTTCACTTGCTAATTTAAAGACAAGAAGGGGAAGTATTTCCAGAATACAGAGGGAAAACAGCCTGACCTAAAATACCCTGGATGGATTAATCTGCTGTTATTTGTTTATGTGACTATATCTCTGAACTGGGAGTGGGGGAGAATCCACAGAGTCGAATCAGTCCTCACACAGCTCAGATCACAGCAAGAGTTTTGTACAGTTTGTACAAGAGCCTTCCTGGCATCATCAAAGTGAAGGCAACTTCCTGGGAAGGGCTGCAAGAGTTAGGTCCTACAGACCTCTATTTTTGATTTTAAAATAACAGAAAAAGTAGGACTGACTCATTTTCTTACCTTAGAACCTCCCTAAGTATCTTCATTTCTTCCTGTTCAATTTCACTGAATACATCAGAACCCTCTGTGAGACACTCAGGCAACACCCCTGGAGAAAAGCACAGCAGAAGTTATGCATTATTATAAAGAAAATGGCAGAAAGAAGGAAAAAAAATTTTTAAAACCCTCAAATACAAGAAAACCAAAGCCCCATAATTCTTCTGTAACTATTTCCAAAAAAATCCTAGAGGAAAATTTCCTAGATCCTGGTAGCAAGAAGGCAAAGGTTTCTGACTATGAAAGTTTTGCCAGCCAAGGTTAAGCCAAACTCTGTGGCATTTCCTGTAGGCTGCAATTCAGCCCTGGCTGAACTGAACCATTCCCAACTCCAGCTGTTCCATGAAAGGTGAAATTTGAAAATTACTCTCTGAAAAACAGAAGACAAACCAAAATGGTAAAACTAAAGACATGGAAGAAAGGAGTGGGGAGATGAAAATCCTTTCAGAAACATTCAGCAGAGCAGCAAAGCTGGGTGTGAACTCCTGCTTTCCATAGGGATTTTTCAGTGTGCATTGCAGAGTAAGCCCATGAGGCACTACAGCATCCCTGGCATGCAAGAACAGAATTCCAATTATCAATACTAGCATGTCTGAGGAACTGATCTAATTGGAACAAAAAGTAAGTCGAGTTTCCAAGAAAAATTTAGAGAACTAAAACACCTGTTAACTTTAAAACACAGGCAGCTGTCAGTGGGATTGCAAACCAAGGACTGAAGTCCCAGTCCCAGCAGCATCAACAGAATGTTTTCCTATAAATGAACAGGACAGAACCAGTACCCCAGAGTTATTTATGAGTGGATTAAAGAGTCATCAAAAGAACACTAAAACCCTGAAGTGACCCCCCACATTCACCCCCTTTTTACCATTTCTTTCTTTAATGATTCGAATGGCTTGTAATTGCATTTCAATGTTTTTCTGCACCATCATTTTTTTAAATAATCTAAAGTCTTCTGCTGCCAGCACCGTTTGCAGAATGGCCTGTGGGAGGAAAATACAAAATTAAAACTCCAGAGAAATCACAACCTGCTCAATCTGCTTGAAATTGGATTGAGATTTACATTCCAAGGACTATGTTTTTAAGGGTTATATTTCATTCTCCTATCTGTCTATTTTTCCAGACATACAATAGCAGTCAAGAAAATAATTTGGTGGGTTATGTCTTTAGATCAACGTCTCTGCAATATTATGACAAAATTATTACAATATTATGACACAACTGGTTTTCCCAGTGTCAGTTTACAACTGTAATTCATGTGAAAATTAGTCTTAACCAGAAAACCTTTCCAAGCCTCATCTCCCCCTGCTCTGTGAGTGCAAACATAAAGCTAAGAATTAACTCTAAATCATAAATCTAAGAATTAATCTGTTTATTTAGGGAAGGCAAATACCTGTGACGTGTGAGTCTTTGCAAGAGGAGATGAGAAAGCTTCTTGGAATTTCTCTTCATTAATTCCAACTTCTTTCAGATAGTCCTCTAGTAATTTCTCCACCTGTAAGAAAGTATGAGCCTCATTTTCTTCACTAAGAATTGTAGGAATTTTTTTCATGGTTGTTTATTTTTTTCCTGTTTTCAAACTCCAAGGAAAATCATTACAATATTTTAACTTATTTTTCTGGCTTTATTTGCCTCCATGCACTGTTCAAAATAAGCATTTTTATTGCTAAATTCAATTACTACTTAATTTATCTTCTCCAGTTTCCAAGAATCTCACTTGTCTACCTTTTCCCCAACTCCTGGCTATTATTCTTCATCCTTTTTTGATGTAAATAAAAGGCTTTTTTCAGTCTTTGTGCCTGAAAACTTTTAGGGTCAGAATTAAAATGAATGTAAGTTTGTATTTATTCAACTGATGCCTTTTAATATGTTGTATTCCCAAGCCTCTTTACAAAAAGAGTATTTTGGAAATCTACGTGAATTGCTTTGCAGGTATTTAAGTCTCCTGTAGTTTTTTTCTGATAATTGAAATTTAATTCAAAAGATTTCCTGGACTCATTAGTGAACAAAATACAACTTGTGCATGTCCTCAGACATCCTGCTGTTGGTCATTTTAACTTGACAGAAAATAACATTATCAAGGTTCAATACGGTCTGGAAGGTAGAGGGTGTATTTGTTTTAATTAAAATGTAGCACAGCATAAGATATGACTGTGTTACAGTTTCCTTTCTACCTATCTGGTGTTTCAAGCATAAAAGTGCAAATGCCAACCAGAACTCAAAGGATTTCTAACCAACACTTAGAACAGGCAATATCAGAAAATTTTAAATACCAAAGATTAACCCACCCACTGGAAGTTCAGCTAAATACTGCTTTAACATTGGAAATGGTTTCTCTTGGAAATTTACCACAAACAGTGAGTGCTGCTCACCAGAGCTTGGTACTCCTGATAAATTTCTGTGTAGGACAACTTGCTTTCTTCTTCATCATCAAAAACTGGGGAGGAGGGAGGAAGAAACATTTTGTAGTCAGTGTACACAGCACCACAAATTAACTTATGTCTGAAATAGAGAGATTAACCTTTACAATGTAATATATTTAAACACATGAGAAATTAAATATAGGCCATGATTTATAATAGTCATGTATTTTTCCACACACTCAGCCTAAGTGTGTGCTTCTGGTACTTTAATGTAATTAAGTTTCATGATTTGATATTGGGAAAATGTATCTTCATACTTGACTTGTAAGTTGAAGATTCAGCAGATTCTTTCTAGTGAATGTAAGATTTAATAGAGGAAGTACCAAAGGAACCTGTGTAAGGTTGTTCAGGAAATTTCTCTGTCTCTCTCAGTGTATTTACATGGAGGATGCATTTATTACTGACTTAAACCAAATTTTTTTAAATGTCCTTCCTTTAGTCAAGGTGATGCAGGAAAATGAACCCCTGCCTGCATAAAACCAGATGAACACAAAGAGGAAATGTGGTGCAGGTAAGTTATTTTTTAATTATATTTATCCTGGTTTAGGAAACATGTGCACCTGTCTAGTACAGGCCATACTAATCATATTCATATGAATTCATATTAAAACCTCTTGACCGGAACTATCAAGCTCATGGTCTCTGTGCTGCAGAATAGGTGGAAGAAGCAGAAAATAAGAGAAATGAGAGCTAACGTTTGGGGGTTTCATTTACATTTTTTTCATGCCAGCAAGGAAGAGAGGTAACATAAAACCTGGCAATTAAAGCAGAGGCTTAGAAATAAGGCTGCCTCAATCCCCTTCAAGATTAGCCACTCTGTGCTGGACAAGTCCCTTCCCAGGAGCATCCTTTGAAGTCATTTGAAGAATGGGAATTCTGCTTCAGTTGGTGAATGGGTGTGATTTCTTTTTCATGGATAATGACATCTCTGATGTGTTGGTGCCCAAGGAATTAGTGTAACCTTCACACAGGCTTAGGGTGACTTTCTGAAAGCACCTCACATCTTTCCCAGCTGTGACAGTGTATCAAGGTGGCAGTTCCTAAAGCAGGAGGTACCTGCATCCCTTTCTAACACCTCAGAGCAATGAGGGATAAATTCCAATCCAACTTCAGGCCCCCATGAGGAAAACCTGATTTTTAATCAGAATCTAGACAAGCAACAGTGATTTTTGGTTTTCCCATAAGGTGAAATTTTTAATGAAGATATTAAAAAAGAAAAAGAAAAAAATGATTTTAAAATATCTAGCAATAAATTGAAAAAAAAAACAGGTGGGAAAAGCACTATAAATTTTATTCCTATGACAAACACCATATTTCCAAAGCCAAGAGCGTAAAGACACTTGACAGCCTCCCTTGTCTCCTGCATCTCCTGCCCTCTGGGGATCCCTCACAGCTCCTGCACATCCCAACCTTCATCCTGGCTTCTCTGTTCCCTGTCCCTTCCTGCCCTGGGGACTCCAGGGAAGGGTGACACAGGGATGTGCTCTGTCCTCAGGCTCAGGACACAACAGGGATGATGTCCAGTGCCAAGGAAAGCGAGCTGCAGTCAGCATCTCCTCCTGCCTAAGTGGCATTAGGAGTACTTGGAACAGACACCTTGGATTTCCTTGAGTCAGGGCTCCTAAATCACTTTGTCATTATTCCTTAGGGTTTGGCACAGAGTCTTGGGTCACCCAACAGGAACAAAGATTTGAGGAACCACCCTATCAAGACAAGCCAGGGGGCCCTGATAGCCTTGTAGACAAGCTCCTTTTCCTGTTAAAACTGAACATCTTGGCTAGGACCCCTCAAACAGGGAAAAGAGTCAAGTTTGACCTGAGTCATGGACTGGTGAGGTGGTTCTGTGCTGGGAGGGAGGCACAGGCCACAACAGCTGCTTATTCCTTTTGTACCTTGATATCTGCTGATGCTCACAACTGTCACCAAGCTTAGTTATGTCCAAATGATGTTTCACTTAGTACCTTGGAACATCCCAGTAAGACTAAAAGGTCTTTTTGCCCTAAATAAACACCCACCAATTTAACTTATGTTCCACGTAAAAGGAAATCAATTGAGTTCCCAGAAAGAGGGAGAGAGAGAAAGCAAACAACTATGAACAGAAAGAAAACCATTATGATCATTAACAAGTCGAAGTGCAAGGACTTGGCCTAAGTAACTACAGTTCCAGAATAAATTCCATACATATCAATTACCAAAATTCACGTGGTATTTTTGAGGAATCACAGGTTATCGTCAGTTAATCAAAATGTTGCTAGTTTGCTTATCGAGCCCAAAGGCTGGAAATGCAAAGGATTCTGTCCTGAAAAAGTATCTGGGTACAAAACCAGCCAGGGAATCAGCCCAGCAGGGAGCCACCATCACAAGCCTCCCTCACACTCCGTGGAAATTTACAGCGGTCCCACAAATCTTCTTACTGCCAGTAAATTCCCCTCAACCTTCTAAAGAGAGATCATTGCTCCCAAGAAGGATAAATCAATTCCCTGGACACCCAGACCCTTTGCATCATAACCAAGGCAAACTTCCCAGGAGAAAACTTGCAGTCTGGACCTTTATCCCTTCCTAGCTGTGAAGCAGCTTTCCCTTCCTCGTTTCCTGGGAGAGAAAAGGAAAGGTGTCCTGCCTCACTACCATCCTGCCTCCTGCAAGGCTGGGCAGGCGTACAGAGGATTCAGGGTAACTGAGAAGCAATTTTTTGCCAATAGTCACAAATGAAAGTTTCCTTTGCTTTCAGAGGGCTTAGGCACTGCTTTCAGACTTGCCCAAATTGTGATTCTTTTGCTACCGTAGAGATCCAGGTGTTGTCTGGCAGCAGAAATAGTTCTGGAAGCAGCAGAAGTCATTTAGCCAAATCTCTACATCGGAAAGTCCTCCCCAGGCTACACTGCCATCCCACCCCTCCCTCCCCGCCTCCACTTCCACTTTACCCAGGTGTTTCCCCAAATTATTCCTTGATTCTCACAGTTCCTTCTTGAGGAAGAAAAGGAAGTTTAACTGGAGTTGCTTCCGAGCTAAACTCGTGCACAGGAGGAGCACCTACAAGCTGCCTCTGGTAACCTCTGACTTTTAGTGCTGACTATCATTTTCGAGAGGTGCTAACTGAAGGCTTCTCACCTCTTAACTGACAATATTTACATAATTGCAAGAATTTAACTTTGGGCCTTCCCTTCCTCTGTCCCACCGGCCAGGCGGCGCTTTTGGTTGCGCTGCCCAGTTTCGCAAGGAAAACCCCTGGCTCTGGGAAAGCCTTTGGAGCCGTGCCGGGGTCCGCGGCGCTCGCTCGGTGTCAGCCGTAAGCTCCCGCCGTAATCCCAGGGCGAGCTAATGGATGCGAGTGCCGTGTCCTGACACACGGCCGGCTCGGGGAACGCCGCGGGCCCCGGCAGCGCCCGTGGGGGGCCACGGCCCGTCCCTTCCCGCACCACAGCGGGGACAGCGGGGACAGCCCGCAGCCGGGACGGACCGCGGTGCGTTCGGGGGACCCGCCCCGCCCGGCCCGGCCCGGCCCTGCCCGGCGCGCTCACCCTCGCAGTTGTGCTCCATGAACTCCAGGATGGGGATGGACCAGGCGGGCCCCCGCAGGAAGCCGGCGATGGTGTCCACCACCCACTCCACGTCGTCCTCCTCCTCGGCCGCCATGGCCGGCGGGGGCGGCCGCGATGGCAGCGGCGTCACGGGGCGTTCCCGGGCAGGACCCGCGGAGGAGCGGGGCCGGGGTGGGGCCGGCGGGGTGGGGATGGACGGGCGGCACCCCGGAGCACGGCCCGCAGCATTCCCGGCCGCCCGGCGCTCTGAAAAGAGAAGAACTCAGTCACTAGAGCGCCCCTTACCTACCAACGCCCTTGGTCCCTCCCCGTGTCATGGCACAGCCGAGGCTGCGCTTTCGTGTTCAGTTTTGATGGCAGTAAAGACGTGGAGGATGAGCCCGGGTGATGGAGAATTCCCGTTATCCCCTATTTTACCATGGGTGGAATGCCGTGATGTTGTGAAGCAAACAATACCTCCCGAGAGCCTTGCTGGCTGTGATACCTGCTGCTCTAATGCTAATTAAAATGTTAATCACTCATCAGGCCTTCACGGGAACAGCGGTCATTTGTAACTTGGTAATACTGTAAATATCCTACGGTGTAAGAATTGGAAAATAATTTACAAGGCAACAGGTAAGAAGGTTTACATTAACGCTTAATTATTTGGGTACTTCTTGAGGCTGGTGGTTGTGGCACATTCCTTTTCTCTACTAAAATAAAGGTAATTTCTCTCGCTGTCTGCACCCGTTATCCTGCGTTGTTTTACTGGTGTGTCACTGGGAAGTAAAAAACCCCTAAAGTAACCAAAATTTAAATTAAAATTTAAATTTAAATTCCTTTAAATTTCTTCATCCTTTCTGAAAGATTTCAGCGGCCACCAACACCGATGGTTCCAGTCAGATACAAAACTCTTGTGGCCAATATATATATTTTTATATATATATAGTATATTTATATATATATATATAAATACTGACAGCAACTTTTGTCAGGCCTTTCCAGTGTCTGCTTTCCACTGAATTATTTTGGTCAGTGCCCAACTCATCTCACTCCAGTGGCTTCCACTCATATGCACAATAACAATGAATTCTAAAATTCTGTTACTGCATTTATAAATCTATCTACCTATTTACAAATAAAAAGTGAGGCTGTTGAGCTTTTAGCTATTGGCAAAACAAGAGTTTTTGCATCACCTTTCATTTCTCCAATGTTTGTAGGCGTTTGAGCAATTTAAGGATATTGGCAAACACTTAAACAGTCTTGTTATTCATTTCTCTTTTGTTTAGGCTTTAATTCTTCCATCCACCTATTTTGTCATAGTCTTACAACTGAAACAGCTATAAATATTTTCACCTTAGTAAAACGGATACAACTTTTCCAGTTTGTTCTTACAAATTTTCATTTGGGAGGGATTTTTAGGGAATAATTCTATCTCTGAAAGGAAATTCTAGAGTTGTTTTATAAATCTGACATCCAAGAGAGGTTCAAGCGTCTGGAAACCTGTGGTGCAAAGGCCTTTTCCTTCAGTACAATAGGCAGAGTTAAATGTGACTTTTGCATAAAAGGTCAGAAGTTAAAATACTGGTCAGTTTGGGTTTATTGGAAATGAGTTATTAATGAGGTTTTTTGGTTAAATACTTCAGGGACTTCACTGTACTTTAGTCAAAGCTAAAATGGAAGTGAAATTGGTTCTGAGCAATGCAAGCATATTAAAGAAGTCCTTAAAGTCCAGTAAGGAATCCTGAGGATCTTCATTTCCCTCCCCTGGGGGACATGGAGCTCCTGCAGGAACTTCTAAAGATCTTCCTATTTAGGTCATTTTCTTTCCTTTTATAAAGCTTATCTTTTCTCTTGGGGTTTGAAGGTTTTATACAAATGTAAGGCTGTTTCCCTAGAATCCGTTCTGCCTGAGAGGCCATTCCTAATGTAATTATCTAATAATAACCACATGCCATTGCTTTTCATAAAATAATACTCTTAGCTAAATTATCTAATCTTAAAAGCATCTCAAGTGTCCAACATCTAATGCTTTCACTGTATAACTTTTAAGTAAAAGATACTAAACTACTACTTATTTCTTCCCTCTTTTAATTTTTTTCAATTAAATACTTGCCATTTTACATACTCATTTTAACCATGCACATTTTATCCACACATTTATGCAAAATTCTCTCCATGAATTTGATTTCCTCTATTTTCCTGAAGCAAATTTGGTTTTTCATTTACTAACAGTAGGATTTATTCCATCATGTACATGTGTACTTTCCATGGGGATTTTCCCCACACGTTGACCAAGTACTTTAGTAGTGTTTGAGTAATTGCTGCAGTGCTGCTTTTACCATTATTTTTTCTGTGCTGTCTGCACATCTTGAATTCTTAAAAGCCTGGAGATGATTTAGATTTTTCTGTCCAATTTCAGTTGCTGTTGATGGAAGATGAACTAGAGCAAGGTGAAGTCTTTGGTTACATCTGAAGCCTGTGAGCTTTGTTACTCTAATCTCTTCTGGCACTGAGTTCTGCAGCCAGGAGCAGGTTAAAAACAAAAAGAAAAGAAAAAGCCTTGTGACCTTTATTTGGAAGTAGATAATCTCACTGAAGCAGGAAGGCAGCACCTGTGAAGTATGAAATGGTGTCAATAATGGTTAGTAATAATAAAATAATAAATTTCCACATGCATCTTTCTTTTTGCAGAATAAGAGTAGAAAAATGTGAGGGGACACAGCTGCCACAAGTCCATAATAATAATTGTTAAAAATTAAAAGCCATAGTCTTAAAAGTTATATATGGATATTGGGGAAAGATCTTTCCTATTTCTGAGATTACAAGTCCCAGCTTCCTTTTGAATCTGTAACATCTGCAGCCAAGTGTCACGAAATCCAAGCACAAACACTTTTACATACAAGCTTCTTTCACTTTCCCTTCAGTTTTTACCACTCCAAGAATTTCTATTTAGACCTTCCCTGATTAAAGATTCCTCAGTGTTAGGATTACTGAAGTGTTCCCTGAGGACACGTGGGGAGTGGGAGCAGAACAGAGCTGAAGGCTGCCCAGCCTTGGGATTTCCTTGTCTACATAGTGCCAGGGAGAATTAATTAGTTTGGGACATGGGTTGGATTTGAGTCATTTAGTGTTACTGCAGGGCTTGGCTTCCAAGAAGGCATTTACAGACAAAAGTGCTGGTTCTGGGGGCTCTGTGGAAGGACTGAGGTTTGCATTTCTGAGTTTTATTATCCACATGTTTCAGTTCCCCCAAGAACTTTGGCTAATTGCAATGTACTGTGGATTATAAAAGCCAAAAAAAAAAAAAAAAAAAAAAGAAGCAAAAAAGACAATGCATTGGAGAGCTTCACAGAAACTCTGCTTTCTAGTGCTGAAAGAGAAAACTTAATTGGATGTACAAGAAAGAAATCCTTCCGTGGAGATGCAGATGGAAGTGGTTTGGATAGACCATGTTCTGTCCTGTTCCATGGGTTTCAGATGTACAGAACTCGGAGCACGTTGGATACTGGAGGAATTATGCAAATTAGATTAGCAGATTACATCCAGCAGAGAGCAGAACTTGATCCCGTGTTCCAGGGGGTGTTATCTGCCTCCCAGGTGCAGAAGAGATTCCGTGCTCACCCTTGGGATGAAGCCACGTGTTCAGGGTGACACAGCAGTGTCAGGGGGACTTGGTTTTAGGTCTGAGTGAATTCCAAACCCCTCCCACCATACCAGGGACTCTTTGCTTCTGCAACTGGCCTCCCAGTAGCCTGGAGCTGAGGGGCACTGGGCAATCAGGGGTTTTGCCACCACAGCCAGCGCTGGGAAGGATAATGTTTTGTGGGGCTGCTGCTTCATCCTTGCCCTGCTATTTCCTTTTTCTTTTCTGGTCCGGTGACCTCTAATCAGGCTCAGACCGTGGAATAGCGGGAGAGCTAAGGTGTGTTGGACATGAGCAGCATTTCCCTGAATGTGTGGATACAGCTGCCACAGCAGCACGTGTGAGCACAGGAAGGCACAAAAAGCAGAGCTGGGAGATGAAGCTGGAGCTTTTCCCAGCTTTATAAGCAGGTTAAATGACAGCAGCACAAGCAGGGCTGCTCCTGTTCCTACTTGGAGGACGCACTGAGTGAAGGATTCCAGTGTGTGCATGGCTTTCATTAAGCTCTCTGTAGCTTTTCATAGCTGACTTTTATGAAAGCTCCATGAGTTATTTATTAACTAGTTTGTATTTGTGGACTATGAGGTTTTTACTTACGCTTTAACATTATGATTTTTTAAAAAAGGCAATTTGGCAACTGTACTTTTATAGAATGTTCATTCTCAAGTGATGCTGTGTGCAACTGTGGTTATTTTGACTGTCTCATGGATTACCTCACAGGACAACTCAAAAGCTGGGGCTATGCTGTCATTGCACAGGACTTATTTCACCCCTTGCTCAGGCTTTTTTAGCCTTGTACAGGTTCCCAGCTCTTGCAGGTGTATAAAACTTGTAAACATTCCTTACAAAGGTGTGAACAAGCAGGCTTCGTAAAGCTGGTAGAAGACAAACACGGGGAATGAGGGGAAATGAGTAGCACAAAACCCAGTGATTTTAAATTAGTATAACAATGAAAGAGAAATAGTGGGAAGTTATCAGATCACAAAGGGTTTTGCTGTGGCCTTTTCTGTGTAGTCTTAGCTCTACTTTCTGGAGAGGCAGCAGACTGAAAGCCACCCTGCTTTCGGCTGGAGGGCTCAGAAGTCAGATAGGAGCTTTGGTTTGCAACAGCCTGCAGGGACAGAGCCCGAGTGAAGAGTCTTCGAGATCAACTGCTGCCCCCCAAATGAAGGAGCATTGAGGATCTTGTCAGATGAGGCTTATCTCTCCTTGTCTCTGTTGGTGGTGGTTTGGACTTTTGGGGGTTTCTTGTCCTGGGGTTAAGGTGGTGTGTTCTGATGGTTCCTTAGGCAGTTCCTGATCGTGGTTCCTCAGATCTGTGGGAAGGGGTTTGCCATGATGTTTCTGCCGAGGTTTATGGAGTTGTGCTGGTTTGCATAAGCCCACGGTGGGCTGGCAGACAGGGCTCTGAGGCTCATGGGGTGAAGTTAATCCCTGCTTTTTCATTCTTGGCAGAAATCCTGGCAGGACTCTGGGCCATGAGGAGAGTTGGATGGAGGACAGGGCTTGGGAGGAGGTTAGAGATTGCATTTGAGTCTCTGCTGGGAGTCTTAATACCCATAATGTGCTCACTGTGATAAAGGAGGAAAAATGCTTGTTTGGGAAAGCTGACAAGAGACCAGCACGATCCATTTTAGTGCTGGGGGTCAGAAGGCTCCTTCCTGATTCTTCCCTTGGCTGGACAGGCTCAACTTACTATGTTAGAGCAAACAGCAAAGCAGCTCTACATTGTGGTGCCAGAGAAGTAATAGAGCACTTCCTGTATTTGAAATTCAATTTCACATTCCCTGCAGAAATACACATGGTTTTCAGCGAGATAAATAGAGTTTAGCATGTTTGGTATTAATATTACTGGCTCCTTGCTGTTTGTGTGCATTTTTTTGCCAGAATACTTTTATATGAGAAAAATATGGCCTGAAAGCTTTTGTATAGATGAAATGCCATACTTCTATTTTTTTTTTATTTTTTTTATTCAGAAAATGCCTGCAAAAGGCCTCCTGTGGTGTTCTGTGCTGTGCACTTGTGTGTAATAGGATGGAGTGACTCAAACTGGCCTCCACAAAGTGTTGAGCTCCTTGTTGCATGCCTGGTGAACACTTCCTGCAGCAGGGTTTTCATTTGTAAATCCAGGACACCAGAGGGGATAACGATGGGAAAGAGAAGCACTTCCAGAGTGGCAAACTCTGAAGCTGAACCCATGTGAAAGAATGGGATAAGGAAGTCGTCGAGCCAAAGGTATAGGTGAATTCCTAAGACTGCAGAGGTGCCGGGCCTTCACTGTTCACCACAGAATACAGGAGTGAGGAGTCTGACACTGAGGAGTCGGGACAGGAAGCTTGGAAAGATAAGAGGACAGTCTGTGACAGGCTGAGTGATGTTTTGGCTGGTGAGGAGCAGGTGACTGGAGATACAGATCCATGTGCAGCTTAGAAATAAAAAATCCTTGCCCTGTGTCTGGATCTTTGGGTGAGTGTGCACAGGCTCTTGCATAAGGCTCTTTGGGTCCAATGGGTGCTGTAAAGGACAAAGTGCCCGGGCTGCTGAGGAGGCAGGTTGGGTGCTGAAGCACCTGGGGGCTGTGAAACAAAGCACAGCTGAGAGACATCAATATTGAAGTCAGCACCAGCTCCCTAAGCCTTCAAACCACTTTCTAGCAGAAGCAGATGTGGGATATTCTGTCTCTGGACTGGGATCATTTCAATAAGCAGTAACTGAGCTCAGCACCATTAATTTGTTCCAGCCCCCTGTGTGGGCACACCCTGTTGTAACAGCAGCAACTCCTGGTTTTCAAATCAGCAGTTCTCTCACTGCATTTTATGCACAACTCTTTCAGAATTCCTCATGTGCTGTTCCTTTTGTATTTTTGCCATGTCAGGAAACTTATTTTCATGTGCTTTCTCCTTTTCTCCTCATAATCTGGTGTCATATCTCATTTCTACCTGAAACCCTTCTTACCTCCTGAAATTTCTGAGCTTTTTCCTCCTATTCTCATCTTCTGAATCACAGCACTTTTATGCTGGCCTTTACCACAAGCCAGCACTGTTACTTTTGTTCAACATTTGATGGGCTTTTTTATTCCTTTGGAGAGGTGAGCATTTTAGTTTCATGCAGAGCTAAAATTACGGAGAGTTTGGAAGCAACAGGACTAGTTTGCACCCACATCAGCCTGTTAGAAAATCTGCAGAAATACCGTGTGCAGCTTTCTGGGGCTTTATTTGTAGATAAAAGCACCAAGTTTAATTCACCTTGTAGTTGAACAGTCACCCCTCAAGCTGAGTATTCTTGTGCATACATATAAACAAAAGCCCTCACGGGGGCACTCTTGGTTTAAGCACAATGTGGAGGAGGTGCAGTTTCATCTTGATTTTTCCTTTGTAGTACACTGACAAAAAAAAAAAAGCTTAAGGAGCTCCTACAATGACTTTCAAGTCACAGTTAAAAATAAGCTGAAATAAGTGTTACATAAGGTAAAGGATTCTGGTATGAAGTAAATCTAGTTATATAATGTCTACTGCTAGAATATTGACTTGCACTTAAAGTGGGGTCACACTAAGGATGAAGGCTTATTACTGAGAAATTTGGTATTTAGTTGACTTACCTGTACCATTGTTTTTCTTCTTTTTTCTGCAACTGCTATTTCTGTGTGTGTGTAAAAGCAGGAGGGGAATGAACTGTCTCTGGAAGTGACATTGTGGATTTCCTGCTGTTACAGGCTGTGATACATAACCCCAAACTCTGATACTCTGGGAAGGATTTAATTGGTAATTTGGAGGAAGCTTCCTGCTCGGTGTCCGTTTCCCAAACCCATGATAATTGAACTATAATTTATTTCTAAACCTGTATGCTATTGAGCTTCTTGAACAGTTGGATTCCTCTTTGTTATCATTATTAATAAGCACTGGGACAATGACTAGCTCTTCAAAGAGCAGACATTTAAATGCGGTATTATCTATCAGAACAATGCCATCACAAAACAGCCCAAGAAAGGCAGTAAGGAAAGAAAATTACATTAAACCCCTATTTTTGCTATTTTTTTTTGTCTTGCTGCAAGAGCATTTAGTAGGTAAAACTGAGCTATGTCGTGGGCTCTGGAGTGAGAAATTCCTTCGAAGAAACAAGCCTTGTATTCTTCAAAGGAGGATTAGCAGCTCCTAAATGCCTGACTGATTTCTTAAACACAGTCCATGTCGCTGTTCTAAAGGAAACTGCCCAACTCCTGATACTTCACTGTTGCAGCTTCCACTTAAGTGCATCGAGACAGAAGCAGTGAAAGAAAGAACTAGACGGGGCAGAAGATGTGAGCTCCGAGCAGTTCTGAAGTCAAGTCAATGTGAATCATTTGCAAGGGTCTATTTCCACTCGGTGTGGAAGGATCAGCTCTGAAACGTTAAAAAAAAGCCTCACAAGCTGGAGGCACGTCACTCATCCTTTTAATGGGAGTAGGGATGGACTGGGTGAGGTCTCCAGGGCTCAGAGGTGGATAATTCGAGTCCGAGGTTGCTCGTGGGCTGTTTAGCACCCAAGCCCTGTGCAGCAGCCTCTGCCTTCCCGTCAGCTGCTCCCTGTTCCCTATGCTCCTCCGCAGGCGCCCAGGGCGGGAGCTTCAGCTCCAGCAGGGATCTCCTCAGAGCCAGGAGATCTCTCCACGCTCTGGGATAATGATTATTATTACTGCCAACACCCCTCTTGGGTGACTGTCAGCCTAAACTATAGCACAAAATTGGCTGTCCTCGTTTGCTAATTAATTTTGTTTGTAAAATACTCCTCCGAGGGAGAGGGAATAAATGTTACCATTAAGGACTCAAATAAGCTTTCAGATGAAATGCCATAACCAGCTGCAGGTCAGCAACAAACCATTCTTTGTTAAGGTGTTTTCCTTTTGCAGAGATACAGCCTGAACAAGCTGAATAATCTCATCCTTTTAAGGCGGACTGTTAAGGTGGACTAATTCTGTGATCAAAAATATCCTATAGGTCATAGTAGCAGAAAGGAATAAATGCTGAACTATTCATTATTTTAGTATAGCATTTTCTGGAAAAGCATGTGAAGAGAGCTACGATGTTCTCTTACTTGTAGTTAATATTTTATAAGTTTTAGACCTGTTACTAATATTTTAAAGTCATAACCTCAAGAAAAAATAAACCCTTTCTGGCCCACACAGGATTTATCAAGCTGAAATATACACAGAAATCAGAATTCTAATCTTACTCAGGTTATTAGAAAAAAATCAAACAAATTATAGACTCCTTTAGGCTGGAAAAGACCTCTGAGTCTAAACCATTAATCCAGCACTGCCAAGGCTGTCACTAACCCGTGCCCCCAAGTGCCACATCTACACCTCTTAAACCCCTCCAGGGGTGGTGACTCCACCCCTCCCCTGAGCAGCCTGTTCCAGTAATAATTTCAGCAGATTGTTTATTAATATTAGCATTAAAAAAACAGGAGTGTATGAAATTGCTTCATAATAGAGAAAAAGCTTGAAATTACAAGGAAAAATTAGTAAACCATCCTTTGACCTTTCGGCCACTGCCCACTAACCCTCAACTCAGGACTTGTGTTACAGACCAGCATGTAAAAATCCTACAGAGCTTCGGTATTGTATGACCTCCTTAGGGAGAAAATGGAGCATTTTATGGGTATATAAAGCTGGGGAGAAGAATCCACCCCGGGGAGCTCTTTAGACACTGGAAAGGAGTAGGCAGGAAATAGCTGCTGATGACAGTGGTTTGGAAAAGCCTAAACAAAATGACCAAATGTGTCACTGTAGGTTTTAGCAGAAAATAAATTAGCTATCACAGCAAAATACCTGAATGATAAATTTTAAAGTGTGGTGGATTTGGGTAAAATAATGGCATGTTTTCCAGAGATGAACAGCCATAGGTAGGACTTCCAATTTCTGTGTGCATCCCCAATTAAATTCACAATTAAAGTGGTACCACAGTGAATTGAACCCTCTGGACTCAGTGCAAACAAAGAGGTCTTACAGTTAATAGTGGTCTGTGAAAGAGGTGTGAATGAGGAGGCTGTTCCCAGTTTCAGATGATCCTGACCCACATCCCTGCCAGAAGCTTCATCAGGAATCCTATCTAATAAGTGTAAATACCATTTTTTATCTGACATTAGCTATTTTTTCATGACCTTTATTTTTTTATATTAATTAGTTCAAAAACTTTAATATCAGTCTTTTTAATGTAATGCTGTAAAAGAATAACTTGTGTTTTGTTTTTCTACAAGCTTGTCAAAGGATTTCCCCAAAGGCAAAACAGGGATATCTAAAAAGCTTTTAATTGTTTCACTAGTATTTCATAGAGAGAAAAGCTGTTTTCAAACGTGAATAATTTGCCAAATAACCAGGGGTAATATCAGACGTGGAAATGAATAGGATAATGCTGAGGGAGGGAGCTCAGATGAACAGAGGTTTGAACAGAAATGATTCTACTACAATTATACTCTGAGTGCTGTATATTTTTTTCCTCGAACTAAGCCCATGCACACAATGGAGATCTCCAACACAGAAATGCACTGCATCCAGTTCATTATTTAGTGACCTTGGGAAGATCCCAAACACCCTCTCCAGGCGGAGAGGAATGCCTCTCTAATGAGAAATGCTCACATCAAAGGTGGTGCAGGGCTCTGGAAGTTAATAACTCCTCCTGAGCTCAGAAATCCGGGTCTCGTGGCTGCTGCACTGCCCGAGTTACTGGGGTCAAGTGACAGCGAGGCTGAAAACGTGGGTGAAAGGAGGGAAGCACCAGCAAGAGTCTGCGCCAAAGGCCGGGAGGCAATTACCGGTGAGCGACACGGCGCTGGGCGAGGGAAAGCAAACTTGATGTCCTCATAACGCAGAAATGAGGCAACTGGGGGCTGATGGGGTATGAAAGTATTTCCCGGGGGATAAAAAACCTCTTCATCTGCGTGGAGCGGAGCGGTGGGAGTGCTCCGTGCTACAGGAGAGGAGCGGAGCAGAGCAGCGGTTTGTGCTCAGGGAAGGAGTGCGAGGGCACAGCGCCGCGCTGCTCCCCCAGACGCACGGCCAGCTGCGAGCGCTGGCAGCGAGCTCGCCGGGCTGCACGGCGCTGCCCGGCAGGGGAAGCGCAGAGCGTGCTCTGTAACTCATCCCTCTGACCCAGTTCGCAGGAAACACCGCTCTTACCGGCAAGATCTCGTTTGACAGCAGGCTTGTCAGCAAGAGCTTCGCTCAGTCGCACTCCGCTGGCCACAACGCGAGTGAGCACCAAAGCCATTGGCCTGCGGACTGCTGCTACACTTGTATCTTGCTTTTAGGGAAAAAAAGAATCTGTTTTTTTTATATGCGGCAAATAACAAAGGGAAATTCACAAACAACAGTATTAGACAGTCTGGTAGTTCACAAATGACAATCAGACATGCTTGTTTGATGGGCTAACCAGGAAGATCTGTATTGTAATACTAAGCTCAAACATATTTTCTTTGAGAGGCAGTATTTCTCTGGCACTCTCTAAAATTCTCATTTCCATGGAAGTATTTATAATAGCTACAAAACTTAAAAATCAAGGTAAGTACTTGGTTAATTTTGATCAGCTGACCTGCCACAGTATCATCCCTCCTGCCACTCCAAATGCTTGAAAAGACACAAAAAGTTGTAAGCAACTCCCTCCTCAGATGAACCCCAGCATCAAATGTAGTATTTTAACCGACTATTTCACAGTCTAAGTACTGTCCTGGGCCACAGTTCTTCAAGGAAAGTGTGGATATGTGAGGTGGGCATGGCTGGAAATGTGTTCTTGAAAGATGTGTTTGACACCGAGGCAGAGAACTGTGCTGGATGGCAGACACCCATGGGGGGTAGTTATTCTTTGCCCTCTTTAAACTTATTTCTTGCTACTTGGTACATTTGGACACAAACTGTAAAATACCTGGGATCTGTAAAAAAAAACCTTAAATGGACAATGCCAATTTTCTCCAAGCCCCCACTGGCTTGTTTTTGTTTTTCCACTAAAATACTCTGATTCTGAGGTTTTTTTCAGGAAGTTCCCTGAAAGATGACGGGGGATTTTGCTCACGTCAGGGCAGACACTGATCAGGGAAGAAATCTTCAAGAATTGTTGTGGAATTTTCAGTTCTTTATTTGTTACAGAGAGATTTCCCCTTCTTTCCACTCCTATGAAACAAGAGGTAACTTTTAGCCTACTGTATTTATGGGACCTTTAGGAATTTGTAGCAATGCTTAAAAGGTGTCAGCCCCTCAGTGTTCTGACTCTTGCTTTTATTGCCTCATCTATTCCCACAGTTTTGGTTTGACAGGGAAACAGGATGCTCTGGGAGCAAACATAGCAAGAGGAAGGTGCCTCTCCTCGTCGTTAGTTTTCACTAGACATGGTCCTAATATTCAGAAAATTCCAGCTCTGACTGTGGCTTCATAACTCTGCTGTGGACCCCAAGATCCTCATCAGGTCCCTGTTTTTCCCCTTTTCTGAAGTGTCATCAGGCAAAGGCCTATGAACACAGCAGGAAGCAAAACCAGCCACCAGAGCAGCGTCACCTCTTGGCTTGTGTAGGACAGGAAGAGAAAACCACTGTCTTGCATCAGCTGAAGAGAGCAGGTTGTTTGCAATCTGCTCCCCAAACTGTGCCTGGCTCCCTGGCCTTGGCAAGCTCTGACAAGGTAAGTGGGGCTATGCAGCTTCCCTGCAGATTTAAGGAACCACCCAGTGTTCCAGTCATTCTATTTTTCAGTTTTTATTTTGCCACAGCAGGCACAGGAAATGATGCCACAAGCAAAACAAGTTCCCTGAGAAGATGAAATGGTTCTGTAGTTTGCAGATCTGGGGACTGGGCACAGACCATCTTTCATTGGCGTCTCTTCTGTGCAGAGCATTTGTGGAGCCAAAGGAGGTGCAACAGAAAGGAGATGGGAATGCTTTACCTGTCCCAGAACAAGCACTGCTCTTCAAACAACCACATTAATCTCTTAATTTGTTTTGTTTTTTTTTTCACAAGTAAGAGGCTATACAGTGTATTAAATACTGACAGTGCTGTTCTAGAGAACATGATTTGAAAGAACAAGGCTGTTCTCTAGGCATTTTTTCTAATTATGAAAAGGATAATTTTTTTTGTTCCAAAATATTCCTGAATATGTATTCTTCGAATAGTAAAAACGATTGAAACTTCAGTTCAATAATAATATTTCTTGTTTCTGTGTCAGTTAACTTCAGTTGTCAACTTTCCACAGCTGGCATTGAATTGTGGTTACAAAGTCCTGGGGTTTACCACTGTTATGTGCAATGATTCTAGGAGCCTTCCCAGGTAAAAAGTGCTAAAACAATGCAGCCAAATATACCATGAGCTACAGGTTAATGTTGCCCCACCACTTGCAGTAGAGCTGTGACTTCAAAGTATTTCCTAGACCACTACTCCTGCTAAAGGAAAAAAACCTTCCATGTTCAGTTTGGCATCAGAGGAACAACTCAAAAGACAAAACATTCTCATTCATTTTAAGGGTTGTCTGTCAAACAAGGACTCCACCATGAAAGGCTGATAGCCTCCTCCCCTGGGGTGACTTGTCCCACCTCTCTGAGGTGGCTGCAGTCCAGCTTCTTCTGGCTCCAACTCCACTGGAAGCACCTGCCCTGGCAGAAATCCATCCCAGTCCCTGATGTGTGCACCTGAAAATGAAACATTCTTTCACTAGGTAGGACTAGGGGTGAGATACAGAAACCTTACAGCATCGTCATAGGCTTTCAGGGCTCTTAGTCTTAAAAACAAAACAAAACCCAAACCAAATCAAAACTGAAAATAAAACTCCTCTGCGTGGTTTTCTGGAGAGCTCTTCTGAAATGTTATCTCGTTCAAATAAGGAACTGTAAATCAGCTCAGCTGGAACAGATGACAGTGCATTTCATAAAGACACTGTGCAGTATTTATTTGAAATACACTCAGTGGGAGCAGTGCCCAACAGCCCTGCTGAGCACACAGGTCAGCTGGAAGGAGGAGATGGAAGCAAAACCACCTGAAACGCTTCAATCCAGCTTTTAACGTTAAGGAATCTCAGTATAAAATGTTTTTTGTGAGCCAGCTGGTGTTACTAACACATGACAACTCCATGGGCTATCAACTTCTACCAACCAGTCTCTAATTCCTCGGAATTGCTTTCTGCCAGAGTCATTACTGCCTAATTAGAGCCCGCAAGGAACGAGTAGACGGGGCAGGGAAGTTCCCTGGCTTTGGGGGCACAATTGCATGTTTAGAGACCGCTGCCAGACCCAGGGACTGTAGGGGTTGGTTGGCCAGGCTTGTACAAAACTGCTTTTGTAGCTGCCTTTAAGGGCTGGGAGTTTATTGGCAGTTCTTTCACCCATGGATCACCAGGTTCTCATTCAGAACCAAGACTGTGGAGTTCTCCTTTGCCCTTCCTTATTTCTAGTTCACTCTGAAGGTCTGGTTTGGGAGGGAAAGAGCTGGTTTTTGCTGGAGAAGTGTAATTGGGAGAATCAAAGCCAACTATGCATTAACATTGGGGTTTTTTTAAAAAAAATGGAATACAAATTTCATACAAATATTTTAATGCCTGTAATTAATTTTTCTAATCTGTTACTTAGACCCCTGGAATGGGAAAAAGGTCGTGATCAGATTTTTTCCCCAATCCTGAACCATCAGGAAAAATTGTATATACGGTATTCGGGTTAAGAAAAAAATAATCTGTTCAGCTGTTAATTGATGTTTTTCAAAAGGACTTAATTCCAGTCACTTTTACTGCAGTGTTTTGTGGGGGTTTTTTTTCACTGTATGTGCAAAACTGAAAGATATTGGGAAAAATGCGGTTGCAGCTTAGTTGATACTACACAGAATCGAAGCTGCACGTACAAAATCGGAGATTCCGCAAATTGCTTTGTCAATAAAGCCCGCGATGTGTTAAGCAGACACAGCCCTGTGTGTTAATGCGGGGTCGGACACTGGAGGCAGAGATGGAAGGAGGTGGCTCCGGGAAGGGACAATGGCTCAGGCCACAAACTGCTCGTCATCCTCTGCTGCCCTGGCAAACCTCCCCAGAAAGCTGCATTTTGCCTTAAAATGGGCGCATGGAGTCCCCCTCTTGAGGATAAAACCTGTCCTGGTCCTGGATTTCGCCTCCTGAGGAGGAAACCTGTCCTGGTCCTGGATTTCGCCTCCTGAGGAGGAAACCTGCTGAGTTCTTCCCCTCACGGGCACATCTATTCCCCAAAAAGGGAACGAAGGAGCATCTCCTTCCCACACAAAGTTTTCCCCTTACAGGCACATTTATTCTCCAAAAAAGAGCCTGCCCCTCCCGCTGTTTTCCCCTCACAGGCGCGTTCATTCTCCTAAAGGGAGAATCCTCCTCGCTCCCTTCCGTGCTTTTCCCCTCAGGGCACCTTTATTCTCTCAAGGGGAATGGGGAATATCCCTCCCGCGCTGAGCTTTTCCTTCAGGGGCACTTTTATTCCCCAGGAGGGGAATGGAAGGGCATCGCCATCCCCCACCGACTTTTTGCCCTCACAGGCACCTTTCGTCCCCTGTGGGTAATGGAATAACATCTTCCCTCCCTTTCCCCCTCACGGGCACCTTTATTCCCCCAAAGAGGTAATGTAACATCCTTTTGAGCGGCAGCATCTTCCTCCCGCCCGCCCTTTTCCCCTCACGGGCACCTTTATTCTCCCGAGGGAAACGGAGACTATCCCTCTCGTGACGAGCTTTTCCTTCGTGGGGCACGTTTATTCCCCGGAGGGGAATGGAAGAGCATGTCCCTCACGGGCACGTTTATCCCCTGAGAGGGCCACGAAACAGCATGTCCGTCAGGGACACGTTTATTCCCCTCAGAGGGGCACGGAGCAGCGTTTCCCTCAGGGACACGTTTATTCCCCTCAGAAGGGCACGGAGCAGCGTTTCCCTCAGGGACACGTTTATTCCCCTCAGAAGGGCACGGAGCAGCGTTTCCCTCAGGGACACGTCCGCTCCCTCAGCGGCCCCTGGGTCTCACTGAGGGGCTCTCGGGGCTCTGCCCGCAGCCGCAGCCGCAGCCGCATCCAGAGCG
>VXBA01005678.1:1118317-1175555 GCA_013399895.1 Serilophus lunatus
CTTCCCCCCCCCCCTCCCCGCGTTGACCTTGATGGATTTCTTTTGTGCGTGACCTGGTCGTGTGGAGAGTTAAGAGGAGACTTTGTGTCGTGCACAGTTCAATGTGCACGGCTGTATTTGCAGGATGTATAGTGTGATACAGGCTGAATCATGGTTGTAGAACTTACTGGAAAATGGGATGACTGGAAATAGTTTCCCACATTTCCACTGAGGGGCATAAAGGTTCATTCTACTCTGAAGTCGTGCTCACAAACAAAATTTTGTTTCTCAGAATGGCTAATCAGATTGTAATCCATACCTTGGTTCCCATGGCATCCAACTTAAGGATGGCACACTCTCCTTTAATTCCTCCCTCTTTATTTTCTCTCTGTAATTTATGAGTATGGAGTGTTTTCTGGCTACACACCACAGAAGAAACGCTTTGACACGGGTTTATAAACTGTGTATTGGAAACTGATGGTTAGAAAACATTCTTCAGGGTCTCTGTTAATCAGAATTCTGCCTGGCATGTTGCCCCCTCCTGCAATGCTGGGGAGTAACACTTTTGTCAGGTGTCTGGTGATGGAGCCATCAAAGTGTTACTAGTGCAAAAACTTCCTTTTTATATACATTTTGAGTCTTTACAGAGAAACAAGTTGTTTGTATAGGTGGGGAAATTTGTGCGTTTCTGGCTGGCTGGGAACACAGAACAGTGTGTGAGCAGCTTGTGTTGGCAGCTGCTCTCAGGAGCAGTGCTCAGGGATGGGCATCCTCTTGCTCTGTTTGTAGTTTTTACTCCCGTTTAGGACTTCAGAAGTTTTTGCTGCAGGTGTTCACCTTCCTCTGGGTCACATTTCCACATTTAAGTGTGGATTCACATCTTCTTGGAACCACACTTTGCTTTGTCACCTCCTTCTATACATCCAGAGTTCCAGGTTTTCACTCCCAATATTCACTCTGATGTTGAAAAACATTGAAAACTTGGTGCAAATGAACTTTTTGAAAAAAACAAAAACAAAAACAAACAAACCCCAACAAATCCTGAGTGAGTGCTGGCACATTTTAATAAGAATTGTAAGTGGTGCATTCACTAAAGCCCACTATTTTTGTTTTACAGTTTATTTTTCTCTTGGGCTACCTACAAATCAAGTAGGCAGCCAGCTGCATCCATGCATTTAACAAGTAGAGTTTCTATTTGTTAAATAAGTTCTCAGCCCTGGAACAAGGTGAGTTTGGCCAATATGGCCCTGCAGGTGAACTTTATCAATAATATTTTTTAATGCTGGGTATAAATTGGTGTCTGATACATGGATGTAAAGGGGAAGCTGTGGAGAAGGAACATTCCCATGCCCAAGGCTCTGACTTTGTGCATCTTTGATCCCATGCCATGATTGCTGGAGTTTCCTTAGGAGGTGTTGGGGAGGTGTATAAAAAATGCAAATAAAATAGTTTGGTAGTCAGGATAAGCTACCTTAAACCAGAGGAGTGTGTGAAAGGCTTGCTGCACAAATACAGTTGATTTTAGAAATATGTCACTACAGTGGAAGGTGTATTTTATTTGAAATACAAGTTTTGGGAGGTGAGATGTCTTAGGGTTGGTTCCTACTTAGAACCGTGTTCTTGTTTGGGAAAGGTTCAGTTTGTTTGGGGTTTTGTGCCAGGATTGGGAGAGGGGAAAAATTGTTTCATGTTTTGCAGAGTGACTCTGTCTGAGGTGAAGCCACTGGGGAAAGCTGTGTTAACTTCTAGTCCTCTTCATTTTGGATATTCACACTTGCAGAACCATTTCAAAGATGCAGCCCCAACCAACCATCAAAAGAAGTTGTTTCCAGTGTTTGCCATTTTTATTTATCTTCTTTCCCTTTCATTCTTAACTGCTGCAGGTTGAGGAAGTGTGGCAGAAAGATTTGTGTCACATGGCTTCAGAGGAAAAGTTCTTCTTCAGAATGTTGGGGTTGGTTTTTTGGTTTGGTTTTGGATTTTTTTTTTAAAGCTCCCAATGACATCATCTGAGAAGAAGGTCTGTGGTGAGAGCCCTGGTAGTGGAGGCTGTTGGAGGTGCTGTGGTGCTGCTCCACAGATACTTTAATACTTTAATTCTTGCTAAATGTTGAAAAAACACATTCTGAGGCCATAGAAGTGAGGGTTAATACTGGATCGGGCACGGTTTGTAAACAGCTACACAGTCAAAAAAGTGGCTTTGTTAGTTGGTTTTCTGTTCAGTTGGAAAAGAGTTGATCCTGCCCTCCCTCAAACACAAGTGCAGGTTGGTCAGCACAGGGTTGTTTCTCCTTGTGCTGGTGGGGATCAGCTGTATTGTCAGTCACTGGGGTGGTTCAGGCAGAGGGAAGGGGTGTCAGCCTGGCAGTAGCTGCAGGGTGGTGGTGGGGGGTTTGTCAGCTTTGGCTTTGGTGGTGCCTCATGTATGAGAGAGAAGAATTCATTACAGTCCTTGCCTGGCTTTTGCCTTGGACTTTTTGGGTGTTTTAGAACACGTGAGAATTGCACAGATTCCATCCAGGGTCCTGTTCCAGCTCCTCCTTGGCTGGAGATGATGCTACAGGACCATTCAATTGCTTTTATTTTCCTTTTAATTGAGGAGAGTCCCAGAGTTACAATATTGGCTCCTGACTTGAGGGAAGGTCTCTAATTCCCCATTTAAATTTAGGTCCAGTTCTTCAGAAGTGTTTGGTTACTTCCCTTCTGCTGGGATCAGTCAGTATCTGATACTTGTGGAGAGAAACCCATCTGTCTTCCTAAATCTGAGCCTTTATCTCTGTGTTCTGTGGTACAAAAGGGGGTCATGGCTCCTGGAAATCAATCAGGACAGGAGGAGTCATTGCAGGGGTGCCCTGCCCTGGCAGGGAAAGGCAGGAAAAGCCTTTACCACACCTCAGCATCTCAGCAATTCCAACCTTGGAGAGGGCTCACAGGCTCCAGGAAAATACGTTGTGTGGAGCAGTGAAATCAGTGAACCAGTTTAATTCAGTGGATTAGTCACCTGTTGCACATCTCTGTCCTGCTGCAGTAAAATAATACTTGGTTGTCCTGGGGATATTTTTCTGCCTCGGGATTGACCTGTTTGTGTTCCTCTGATCCAAAAAAATCAGGCTGTTTTCACAGACACACTCATCTTCTGAGTGGTGTTTATTCCCATTTTGATAGGTCCTGTTCCCTGATGTTTGAATTCCAGTAGGATTGTATAAGAAACACTGGAAGTCCTTTGGTATGAGCTGTGGTTCCCAAACTGACAAGAGCCTTTAGTGGTTCCTTGGAACAAAAATAGGCAGCTGCAAGTAGTTACAGGGTTGGGGCTTTCATTGCATTCACCACCACCATTAATATTTGGGCAAGCAACAAAGACTTGAAGCTGTATTTGGGCTTTTTTTTTTATGTCGCTGTGCCTTGGTGGAAGTCAGTGTGGTTGGAAGGAGCTGTTGGGCTCTGTGCAGAGCTGGTAATGCAACAGCACTGAAGCCTGAGACTGAATTTAATCTACTGTCTGGAAAACCTGGCTGCTTCCAGCCCAGCCTGCCATTTATAACTTTGCTCTTAATTTAATACATTAACCAATACTTTCCATATCAGTTGTTGCATTCAGACACGCTGAGAACTGCTTCAAAAGATGAATTATTTTATCATTCTCCTGTTTTTTTCCCCCCTCTTGCTACTCTCCCGCTGTTTTTTTCTCTGTCTGGATCCGCTGGCAGGCCTTTCACACCCCTCAGATTTTCCAGGTGGAGTGGCTGAGTGCTCCCTTCCACCCCCCTGGTGGTGTGTGCCTGGAATGTGGACAGCTTCCCTGGCTGCTCTCCTGAGCTCTCACCCTTCAGCTCTGTGCTTTTTTCCAGGCACTAGAGCTTGCCAGCCCATGCACTGCTGGCTTGTCCATCTCTCTCCCTGAAAACTGGACTCTGTGTGTGTGTGTGTGTGTGTGCAGAGCCTGGGCCAGCTCTGGGAGGGGGAACACAACAGCCCCTCCACTCCAATTAACTCCTTCCTGGGAGCACCAGGGAGCAAGAGGCAGCTCCAGCCAGGCTCAGGCTGGGCAGGGGATTTGTTATAGCCAGTGATTTGAGTCACACTTTGCACACGAGGTTTCCATAGGTACAAGGTGGAGTTTGGGAGAGTTGTTGCAGCAGCAGGGCCAAGGTTTTCCTCTGGGGAAGCTGAATTTTTAGCAGTAGTTTATTTTATTTAAATGGCCCAGCACAGGGTGGGTGCAGTGGTCAGGACTGTTGGGATTGAAAGCTTTTGATTCCAGAAAACACAATTCTTAGTGAAATGATGAGTAATTCCAGACTGGATCATCTGCCTGCAGTGAGCTCTGGACTGGGCAGATGAGGGGACTTGGGCTGATACCTGCACTTCTGTGGAATGCTGCAGGAGTTGGATCTCTGCTTGTGTCTCTTTTTAGTCTACAAAGGGATTTTTGTGCTTTTGTACCCTTTTCTACAGTTGATGTCCCCTTCCCTCCATCCTGGCCACTCTGATTTATTTCTGAGCAGTAAACTGTTCTATGCTTCACTCTTGTCCCTTGCAGGGTTTTGAAGATTAGGAATTGAATCATCTGATCTTCCTCTGCATGGGTACATCCACTTCTTCCCTCTCCTCTTCCTGTGCTGTCCTGATTATCTTCCTCTGGCTCTGCCTCCTTGTTTCTTTTGGTAGTGTGCTGCTTGTCCCATCCTTACTCTGGGCTGGTTGCTGGGGCCGGGGAATATAAACTGGATTTAAAACCATTTTTTAATCTGTACAGGGGTATTCTGTTGTGTCTGTCCTCCCTGGTCCATGAACAGCCATCGTAGATTTGAAATCAAAATCTCTCATTTCAGCATTGGAGCCTTTCTGGCAAGGAAACAACATGTATTCACTATGGCTTTACAGCTTCATTTCCAGAGTGTTTTGCATTTCACTCACATTCTACCTGCTGTTCCAAAGCACTCCATAAAAATAATGGCAGTACAAACTCTGAAATCCAGTTTGGAGTGAGCTACAGACCCCTTTCCTGGGATACCGCTTCAGGCTTCAGGGCTGGTTTGGGCATCTCTGCACCCCAGACTTTGGAGAAGTATTGCTCTGCTCTGGTCTTTGTTTTAAAAACTCATCCATTTCACTGACAAATTGTTGGCTAAATCAGGCACATCTTAGGCCAAATTTGAGAGGCTTACTTCTAGATTTTCCTCATTTGTTTCTTGTGCTAAGAAGGGAATTTTGAGGTTTGTGTTCTTTCATATGTTCATCTTGGTTTTGGTTCCTTTAAACACCAATTTGTTCCCTTGTGTTTCATGCTGCACCACTTTTCCTCGTAATTATTTAGATATATTTTCAGACTGCTGCTTTGTGGGAGCACACTGTGCCTTCAGTGGCCAGAGATTATTGGGCACAAGTGTGTGAGAGTCTGTTTGCCTTGTTTGAAGGAGTCCCACGTTTATCCCAAAGATGCTCCAGGGGCAGTTGGTGTTGAGCAGTGTTTACAAAATGCCTCCCCTTCCTTTTGTGGGACTAATGGATGCTTTGAGTGGAAGCAAAGCTGCTGCTTTAATCAAGCAAAAATTACATTATTGCATTGGGAAATGATCAGGGCTGAACTCCTAAATGGTGTGTATCCTATTCCTGGCCAGTGAGTGAGTCTTGGCATCTGTGTTGCACCTTCAGATCTGCCCCAAAACTTCCTTCCTTCCCTGGAGATACAACCACTTGGGTGCATTACAGAGTTCTATCTCGGTTTAAGCTTCAGGGAAATATTTGCTCTAGTTTTGCTTTGTGTGGTATCTTTGTTTTCCTCAAATAAGCCCTCGAGCAGAAAGTGTCTGGTGTAATTTCCTGGTAGCTCAGGAATACACTTGCTGTACATTTAGGGTGTTGTGTGTGCTGGACAAAACCAGAATACAGATCCTGCTTTGCAGGTGAGTGTAAAGAAATGCCACTAGTCTAAGAATTGGTGTGGAGAAAGAAGATGGGAATTCTGTGGTCATGAGTTTACTCCTCGAAGGTTTAACTCCCTTTGTAAAAGAGGGAAATTCTGAAGTCATAGTGTTCTAACCAGAAGTATTTGGTGGAAATAATTGTGGTGCTATTTTTACAACTGAAGATCTTTTTGGTCACTGAACATGCAGTGTTTGAGTGGCTTTGTTGTCCTCTCACACATCAGCGTTTTCTGTGGTTTTAATGCTCACAGTGCTGAGATCTGTTACCTGTTGTCAGACTATTTCAACTCTCAGGGACTAATTTGTTTGGAGAATTTGTAGCTTCAGCAAAGTCAAAGTCAAGAATGAAGTGAGTGAGCATTTCTCCAAGCCTTCCAAAGGAGAAATCAGTTGTGGAGGTGCTGTGATTGTCAGGTAAAGCAAAGCACATGCTGGAAGTTTGGTAGGTGGAAGAAAAACTCGTGGATACAAACCTCTCTTAAGAGTTTTTTTTAAGAAGCCTGCATAAAAGGGTGTTGCTTTTAAATCCTGCATTGTAATTTTCCCTGAGATGAATATTTTAAGCATCTTAGAAAGCGTGCAAGCTCCACAAATGTCATTTGCTCAGGGCAAGAAGTGTTTGTTGTCTTCCCCTCTGTGCTGGGTGCTGCTTCCTGTCAGTGCCTGTTCTCATCCTGCTGCTTTCATAACTGTTCCTGATGTTTTTCCAGGGTAACACCTGTGTGTTTGCAGAGTGTTCTTCCCAAGGTGGAGTGTAAAACATTCCCTCCCTCGAGTGCCCTCCCATGGTCGGTGCCAAGTCACGCTGCACCTTGTGATGCAGATCTGGGAGTGCTGAGGGTTAATCCCACTCTTGTCACAGGATCCTTGGGGGGGGTGTCAACTCTGCGGTGCTTTGAGGTGTTGGTCACAAAGTTATTTTCAGTTTCTGTGGTAATTAGTGTTGGGCTGCACGGATCTTAAGGTCTGAATGCATTTCAGAACTAAAGGATTTTGACTGAGAGTGGAAGTCAAACCTTCTTTGCGATCCTTCTTTGTGACCCTCAGTTCTCTGTTCCTGTGCCATGTCCATCTCCTCCCTTGTAGCCTGAACACTGCTGCATCCTGGGCACCTTTAGGTTTAGTTTAGTTTCCAAGCAATATTTGATACTAGTTAAAAACCCCCAAACCAACCCAGCTAAACCAACAGATGACCCTTGCAGGAGATTGAGACTTGAAGTGTGTTTGTCAGACTTCCTGGTTCTCATGTATTTCCCCGAGAAAGAAGTTTTGTTAATGTTTCCTCTAGGAATTCAATACCCAGGAGTGTTTATTTTCTGTGGCAGTGTTAAGTGCTGTGGGATGCTCAGAATCACAGAGATTTTATCAGTGACACCTTTTATTTTGGTGGCAGCCAGTTTACCTTCTGCCGGCCGTGCAGTGTGATAGGAAAAGAGTAGCCAAGGTAAAACCATCGTAACGAAGTGACTTCGTTCTCGTGGTGCTGAAGGGCAGCCCGAGGTGTGAGTGCAGCAGGGCCGGGCTCTGGGGAGGGACAGCCCGGGGCATTGCTGCAGCTCTCCTAGCACATTCCAGCCGGGAGTAATTAGGCAGCTCCTGTGCTGGGAGTGCCAGCGAGATCCCTCGGGCCCCGGGCAGCCCCTGGGGAGGGAGTTGAGCCCGGTCAGGAGGCTGGAGCAGGGAATGTGTCCGTGTGTGTCCTTGGCACAGCTCCCCGGGATCCCCAGCAGCCACTCCGTGTGTTTGAGGCCATTTGGGCGGGGGGGGTCTTTTGGTTTTTTGGTTTTTGGTTTTTTTTTTGTAAAGTAGGCACAGGGCTTCAGCCTCCTAATAGCTTATGATGTTAGACATAATCCTGGGAAGTGGGGTTTTGTGCAGGGGCCAAGGACTTGTGTTGTTGGACCTACTTCCTAAAGCTCTCTGTGTCACGAGGCACAGCACGTTTGATGTGGCTGTTGAACTTGGGGCACATTCAGTCAGAGAGAGCAAAGCGTCCTGAAATTGGCTCATTAACACCCACTTTGTTGTGTGGCAAAGGGTGCCTGCAATGGTGCAGGTGAGTGCAGAGCCATTGTAACAGTGTTTTGGTGGCACTGTCTCCAAACCTTTGCACATTGCAGGTCAGGGTTAGAGCATCCTTCCCCAAATCCCCTGGAAGTGGCTGAGCAGGATTGAAATGTGAGCCCCTGAGCACCGTCCCCTGTGTCCGAAGCAGAACCTCGTTGCAGTCTTTCCAGAGCATGAGTGAGACTGACAATGTGGGAAATTCAGAGCCTGCTCCATTCCTTAGTGCTGGAATTCCTGCAGACTCATCACCCCAAAGGGATGATTTTTAAACAGATCCAACAATACACTGGCCAGGGCCAGTGCTGCTTGTGTCCCACCTGCTTCTGGCAACTTCGCTGCCTCAATGTGCTTCAAATGTCTGAGCAATTCAACGTTACCAGTTGTTCCCCCTTGAAGGGCCTGGGTTTATTTTGACTTTTGTCAGTAAAAGGACACTGTTGTACTAAATCTCTTTGCTAAACGCATCTTGATTTTCTTCCTTATGGTACATAATGCTGCTGCTGCTTCTTTTTTATTTGAATTCTATCAAAAAATTCTGTTCTTAGTGTAATGCTTGGCAGAGAGCAGGAGCGAATGTCAGTATTCCAGTTAAAAGGGCTTTGCAGAAAATCTGACTTCAGTGAGCCAGCAGCATTTATTTGTCCAAGTGGCTGCTGTCCTACTGCAGATAAACCACAGGCTAAGTCAGTATTTGTTACCCTTGGAGATGTTCACTTGTCTAGAATCCTTTCCAAAGTGCTCTTTCAGCATTTCACTGTCCCTCCCAAACACGTTCAAACAATGATGCACATTTAAAATTAGGGTGCATTGCCACACCAGACTTAATCATTAAGTACCATCAAGGAACAGATGGCAGGAGAGGACACAACTGGTTTGCAGTCTGCATAGATTTAAGCATGAAGCCATTAAGCTATCACATTCCCATTTCTGATAGATTTTGGTCAATGAAAAATTAAAGACACATAATCCCTGATTATATGAAGTCTCAATCTGTGATTCATGACACTGGTAGTATTTCAAAATCGCTGAAGTTCCCTCTGTAATCAGGAGTTTTAAACTAATGCATTATTGGGAGAGATGCTCCTGCCTGGTTTTACTGCTGCTGAAATTAATGTCTCTTGTCATAAGTAGGTTGCTCTTAAATGTAGAATTGCTTAAGGGTATCTTTTACTGCTCTGCTTCCTATCGACTTCTGCACAGATTTGCCCTATTTTGCTGGGCTCTTTGCCACTGCAGCAGTTCAGTATCTCCACCTCATAAAAGGAGCACTTCAGAGCATGGATGGCCTTAACAATGTTTATGGGAGCCACCAGAACCCTCATGTTTTAAGAACATGTTTTTAAAGCTGTCAAAGGTCTGCTTTGGAGCCAATGTGTAGTCACAATTATTTCAGTTGCATTTATTTCAGTTTATTTCAGTGCTGTTGGGCCAAATGTCTTCTCATAAACAGAATTGCTTTGCATGAATAAAAATGTAATTATTACAAGCATTTTATTGGTCATAAAAATGAAACAATTCAGCATATGGACACAAGTATCTTTTAGAATCTAATAAAGGGCTTTTAAAAACATGTAAATTGTTCTGGAGATGCTCGTGTAAGTTCTGCATGTTTTGGCAGTTTATGTTTAGAATTTTATCTTTCTGCATGAAAAATATTTGCACATGATACTTCATCAGTTAAATCAAATGCATGGGAAGAAAATTAATATGTCCTGGTTTGGGCCAGTCTGACAAAACACAGTTGTACGGACAACAGATAATGGGAAATGTGGAGCCAACATCAAGCTGCCCTCTTTCCTTGTTGAGAGGGACAAATGGACACAGCGATACTTAAAGATTATGGGCTATGAAGAATATTTAAAATGGTATGTAATGGATTAAGGAGAATATGGAGCTTTAAAGTTGGAACCTTTGATTAAATGAGCACTGGTAGTGAAGGTGGGGTTATTTGGGTTTTTTGTTGTTTAATTAAATGAAAAATGACTGCTAGAGATTAGTAGTGATGTTGGTGTCTAAGTACCTTGGTCTTATTGATCCTCAGAAGCAATGGGTTAAACTACTTGTTGCCTTCACCTGTTTTAAAGTTCTGCTGAAAAATGTTGAGGGAACTTGGAGCTGGGGCTTTCTGTTGGAAAATGTTTGAAAAAATGTAAGGTTGTTAAAATAGAATTATTCTGTGCTCCAGGTTGTCCTGAGACTGACATTCTGATTTTTAATTGTTGATCATCTGTACTGGCAGAGAGTCGTAGGATTGGCCTTTGAGATTTTTTTAAGTGGTTAAAATACAGTTCCAGAGCACATCTGTGGCCCAGCAAAAACTCAGTATAACTGTTTCCTTCAATTCATGCAAAAAAAAAAATTTAAAAAAATCAAAAAATTGTCTAGATCAGTCTAAATATTCTCCTACAGCTTTGGAAGTGAGAAGACATCAAGTTTTCAAGTTTCTTTTGATGACATTTGTGTTTTGGATTCTTGTGGTTGCATGCTAATTTCTGCTAAAAATTCAGAGTTCCTGGAATATCCAGGGGAGTGCAGTGGCCTCTGTGCTGGGAGCTCTGAAGGGAGAGTCCTCTCCCCTCTGTGGCTGCAGAAATGCTGCCGAAGATGATGAAAAAGCCCTGAGTTAATCCCGTGGTCATTAAGATTAAACACGAAGATTAAGGGCCCAAATCGGCCTTTTGGAGATCTGAATGTAGAAACAGGAGACTTCAGCTGATCTCTGTAGGTCAGCAGGATTTATTGTGGATTTTCTCCTCTGATTTTAACAAATCTGAATGAATTCAGTGTGGAAGGGAGTCCAGTTCTGTGCAGCTGCAAAGCCAGAGGTATTTTTAGCCCATTTGGTTCCTTCTGCAGCCACAGGTTGGCTGCACTAATAAATCCAAGGTGACATCTCAGTCCCATGCTTTGGGCTGATACATTCTGCAGCGTGCTTTAATTGTTTGGAGTATTTTTAGGAACGTGGTGATGAGCATTTAGGACTGAGGCATGTTCTAATTTTTCTGGATTTATATTCATATATACAAAAGAAAAAGATGCTGTGCTTACTGCTTTTAACAAAGGAGTGTTGTATGTTGGGAGTGCATTTTCTGTGTGACCTGACTTCCTTTCCCAGCACTGGTTTTGGTGTGATTTCTCTTTGTCCTTACAAGCCAGGAAACGCTGACAGCAATAAACTGAAAAAAAGGGCATAAATGTATATTTTAAAAATGTTAATATGCTGGAAGTTCAGCAAGCTGTAAAAGGCCAGTAAAGTTTGTTGAGATCCATTGAAGTGGAAAACGCGTGAACTTTGTACAGAGGTGTGTGAAACTCCCAGTGGAAGTGATAAATTACATCAAATAGGTGATGATACTGCAAAGTTGAGGTTATTTTTGTATTCCAAGCAGCGTTCAAACAAATGCTTCCTCTTGCTGTGTTTGATTCCGAGTGGAATCCTTTGCCTGTGAGTTCCTGAGTTCCATTTCACTGCTGTCACAGCACTGTGGCACTTCCCCAGGACCATCCTCCGGTGCCACAGTCCCTTTTGAGAGTTGGTTGGGGCTTTTCCTCCCCCAGTTTGCCAGTGGCAGCTCTGGACAGTGTCTGCTGTGTTGCTTTGTCTAAATCAGGAGTGACAGTGGAACCAGGAGCAGACCCAGCAGACACAGACCCTGCAGGAGCCTCTGGTTTGCCAGGGAGAACTTGGTGGTTTCTTGTCTGGGAGCAGCTGCTCAGTTATCTGATAATAATGTCATTAAACACCACAACAATACTATTAAATGTCAAAAGTTGGGTTGTGCAAGGGTGTCCTGTGTCTCTGTAAGGGAAGCTTCACTTGGGCCATCCCTTCAGGATTGTTTAAACCTTTAAGAGAGTGTTGGGGGAGAGTGCTTTGCATTGTTTTGCCTGAGAAATCCCGGGGGATGGTTGTCACACTGTCCTGGATGTGTTAATAACTCGGTGTGTGATGACTCATCTGCATTTCCTCAGCTCCTTTCTGCTTTGGGAAGGAAAAAGAGATTGATTTCCTCTCTGAAGCCAAGGCAGACCAGGGAAAAATCTGGTAGTGTGTGATAGCACATGACAAAAACTCCAGTTAATCATCCCCTTGTTGACAGATCTCAATCATCTGTAAATATATTTAAAATAATCTGCCGTGTGTTAGCATGATGGATTTCACAGTTATAAAAGCTAAAAATGCCACTGTTTCTGTGCCTCCTGGTAGTAAAACAGCACTGTGTAGTTTGTCAGTGTGGCACATGAACTACACCTTTTATCTTAGAGACAGTTTAATGTTCAGTGTGTGCGATTTATTCTCTTTGTTTTTTTTCAGCAATCCAAAGTCTGCCAATCAGAGGATAAACAAAAAAGTAAACAACGATGCCTCCTTAAGGATTCAAAATTTGTCTGTTTTGGTGAAACAGATTAAAACTTACTATCAGGTCAGTAATGGTTTCTTGGATTATGTTTTGCTTGGAATTATTTCTGAGTGTTCTGCTATAGTTTTTACCTGGAAACCCTTGTATGAGAGTGATGATCTGTTGATATAACAGATGCTCTGGGTGTTAAATGCCTGCTGTGGGACATGAAGCACCACTGGGCTGTGTTTTCTGTGCCTGTGAGAGCCATTGTCACACCTGCACTGAGTCTGACCAGTGGGAAAATGTGATGAAATTTATTGGCTCTAGAATTAGTTTGGTTTCCAGTAGGAAGAAGCCTCTCCCTGTGGGTGCTGGCCCGGGCTGTGCTGATGTCTGTGTGTACACAGAGTGTTTGCTTTCCCAAATTCCCCAGGGCAGGGAGAATTCCCAGCTGCCCCTGCCCAACAGTGCTTCTCCATTCCCTAATGGAAGTGGTTTTCCACCAGGCATTGCTGTTCCACCACTGGTGCAGCAGAAGGCACAAACACTGATGGGATTGATCTGTATTGGAGCACAAAGCATTCCCTGTGCTGCACTGGCCTCAGCCAGTCCTAGTGGTGCTGCACCAGGCAGGATTCCTGGCATTTAGGTACCTTGGAATGTTGCTCCAGGGCTTGTGGGAGACAAGTGGGTTTGTGGAGGGCTGGAGGCCCTGTTCCCCCCCAGCTGGGGGGAGAGGCAGCTCAGCACAGCCAGCTCCAAGGAGGGTCACTGGAGTTCCTGTCACCTGTGAAATTACCCCAGGCAGGAAAGCTGGGGCTTGATGGATGCCCTGGAATCACACTGAGAGGTCCCTGGAGCCTGGGGCAGGAGCCCTCACACCTGAGTGCTTCCCAAAGCATCCTGCCTGGGGAATGTTCTGTGGGGATGCCTCGGGTCCCAGGGGAGGGCACAGGGACAGCAGTCACTGGGGTGAGAGACAATCTCTCTCGATGTCTGGAGTATGGCAGTAGGAATCAGACAGTAATGGATACGGGGATTTTGAATTTTTAGCATTATGTCAACCTAACTCTTAAAGCTTCTTATTGTGAGCTTGTCCATGGGAGTTTATTCCATGTGTTTTTATAACATCTGTGGAAGGCCTCTCAATTTGGCAAATAATTACATCAGGGCTGTGTTTATCCTTGTCAAAAAACCTGCCCTGGTAGAACATTACATTCAAAATCAAAGCCGTACCTTAGATTATTCAAGTGTTTTGGTTCCACTTACCATCTCTGTTCTCTGGAATTACAATTCCATCTCCTTCTCCCGGTAGGTTCTACTGCAGGTTTTTTCTAGAGCAGTGGGACACAGCCCCTGAGAGCAGGTGCTGAAGTGACACAGTGTGACAGCAGGGGTGGCACACACCTCTGGAGCCAGGCAGAGGTGTTGTGAGGAAACAGGTGGCAGTGTCATTTTTGGGTTGCTGCTGCTTTCTGATGTGGTAGGATCAGCTTTGTAGCAGCATCGTGGAATTACTTGGGCTGCTACCAAAAAATCCCCCAACCAAAACCCGACAAAAAAAGCCACCAAGCCCCCACTTTGTAAAACATGTGATTTTCTTTCATAGTGGCTACAAATGCTGATGGAATTCCTCATACTTTATCTGTTCTGTATAGAGTTATGAAGTCCTGTGGTGCATTTCATATCTTATTTTTATTTGAAAATAGTATTTATCAAGTACAGGTGTCATGGTTGGATGAAATGCATGATCTTTGAGTAGATCAAAGCTGTTTCCTCCCTCCTTATTTGTTTTAGGCATGTGCAGTGAGAGGACATGTTTTTCAGTCCAGCATTAATTCAGATACAGTTTTTCATGTGCTGTTAACAGGTGGGAGCTTTCAAGTGTAGCTATAGCTAGTAATTTCTACAGGTGTTTTCCAAGAAATATTGGGCTTTTCTTACATGAGGTTTTCAGCTTCCAGTGTGACACCCTGTATGTGCCTCTGGCTGTTCTGGAACACTTTGCTTTTGAGGAGGACCATTTTCTCTCTTAATGAATCTGTGACTGTGGAAAAACAAAAAGCCTGACTCCTGAGCTGCTGATGGGATGGCATCTGCTGGGAATAAACATCTGGGAACAGGAGAAAGACTGTTCTGCTGCAGGAGAATTAGGCTCTGTCTAGACTGGGGATTTGACCCGATTACAGCCCGTGCTGGCCACAGGAACTCTCCCTGCATGGAATCTGTGGGACAGGCAGGCAGACAGGCTGCTTGGTGGGTGGGACTTGCACACCAGAGTTCCACCTGACCCTGCAAAACAGAGGTTTGCACCCTGCAATTCCCAGCTGCTCCAGGGTCACTGCAGCAAAGCCCTGGGTTTGTCACATCCACCTTTTGGGGAGGCCAGGGCTGTGAAATAGAGGAAATGGATCTTTTGCAGAATAAATGACAATAAATACAATAAATATTTATCAATCAGTTACTCAGAAAAATGTAAACATCATCATTTAAAGGGCTTTTGCTTCATTCTGCCTCGGGATCTCGTTGGCTTAAGATCCCTAAGCCAGCTCATTGCCACGAGAGGATTTTGCTGTGTGGAGATGACAGTGCAAACCAGTAAAACAAGGCTTTTGTACAACCAACTCATACTTGTAAATTTGGGTTTTTTAATTAGAGTCCAAATAATTAAGTGTTTAACGTGGATGCATTAAGACTTGAAAAAAAATTAAGCTATTTATGTAACACTAATTTCCTTTCAGTGGTTTGTTGGTATTTGATGTTTGCTTTCATTCAATACATATGGTGTAAATAATATTTTAATTAACTTTTATAGGAGAACTTGCAGCAGCTGATCATGATGTCTTTGCCAAATGTGTTAATAATTGGCAAAAATCCCTTTTCTGGTAAGTTTCTTTTTGACTAAGATAAAACTGTGTACTGCTGTGGCAATTTATATTATTTCACCAGAAATAAAATTCAGATAGGATTGAGCCTTTCAACAGAAGAGTGTGTAAATGCTTTATCAAATAAGGGGTTTAACAGTGATGAAGAATGATTGAGTACTGGTTTTCTTTGTCCACACAAAGGGTCCACACTGTACAAAAATGTCTGTCCCGAGCTCAGCCCTGGCTGTCCCAAGGATTTATGTAGAACCAGAGTGCATTTCCCAGCAACCAAGTTTTAAGTTCCATGAGCTCCCAGCTACTGCACTTTCAGCTTTCTTTACCTGTGTCACCACTGAGGAAATTGGCAGTTCAGTGCATCCCACTTGATCCAACTCCTAAAATCCCTGTTTTTCCTTCCCCCAGACTCTCCTGCTTCTCTTGCATCCTTACCTGAAAACTATTGCACTTACCTTCTTGCTTTCTCCCCTGAACTGACAGTGTCTTCTCCATGCTCCACCTTCTCTGCTTCCAGCTCTGAGAGTTGCAATTTTCAGACCAGGACAATTAGCCTGTGTGGAGCCAGCTGACTGTCCACAGCCACCTGGGAATCTCTGCACCATGCTCTCAATTCCAGAAGCACGGAGCAGACCCGTGGAGCCACTCTGGATTGGGCAGAGTTTATTTACTTGGGTCTAATGTGCCCCAGGTTCTCCTGATGTTCTAGCACCTCAGCAGAGAGGTCAGGAACTCCTCTAACAGGCTGTGTAGCTTCCCCTGCCTTGTTTTATTTATTTGGGATGTCTTCTATCCATGCTTCAGTGTCTGTGAGACCAGGGTTTTCTCATGAGCCAGAAGAACCATCTGTGTCACCTCACTCCTCAATCCCAGGGTTCATAGCCTTGGTATTTTCCATATCCCATCTGCACATATCCCATCTATGCAGGTTATCTTGCTTGAATTCTTTTTTTACTTGCTGCTTTTGGATATTGCTGCTTTGGCTTCTGAGGTCACAGCCTTTTGAGTTTTTCTATGTGTAGCTGCTGTGAGTGTGATCCCTTCTTTTCCAAAACAATGGAATGCGCCATTGCTTTTATATTTTGGTTCCAGACTTTCTTCAGGTTTTCGAAAGACTCCATGGATTTGCCTAGGAACCAGATTTAATGGGAAAACAGATTAAAAAAACCCCTGGGCCATAGAAAATTTTAGTGGCCTTTTTATTCTCTTCAAGATGTTTGAGAGAAAATATTATAGTCTGAATATTGTACAGTGTAAGATGAAATTTTATTAAAAATACACTATAAAAGCCCACAGAGATAATGTTGCATTTAGCTGGATATGTAAAAATCTGTGCTTTAGTCATTAGTAAGGAGGTGTCTTCGTGTTTTGGGATCTCAGCTAATTCTGTGCAGCTTTTGTGGTTTGGCAGCTGGAATCTCTGCTGGTGTGTGCAGAGCTCTTCTGTGGGGACCTGATTGGATTTGTGAGAAAATCAGGACTTTGCTATGACATAGCCCCTATATAAAAAAAAAAAAAAATGTTACATTTGGGCAAAATCTTGAAGCTGTTTCAGGTTCCTGGCTGAGTTCGTCATGGAGCTGGGTCTGAACGAGAAGATAGACCTATTCTTTTGGGTTCCACCCATTTCTTTTCCCCATTGGAAGTTGCTGTGTCAGCTTGAAGACAAATTCATCCCAACATGGGGTTTTTGAGCCTTTTTCTTTGGTGGGCCAGTGCAGGGAATTTAAGGCTCAGTGACTTTTGGAGAGATCTGCTGCATAAATCTGATTGTGTCAAGGCAGGGCCTCGGGGTCAAAGTCAATTCTCTGATAATCATTTGGATTTGCTCCTCTAAAGCTTAGGCTGGAGCTGTGAGTTTTCACAGGAGTGTCTCCCAGTCTTTCCCCTTGGTACTTAAGGAATGATCAGTAGAGAAATAGCAGAAGATCACAAATTGGAGACAGCGAGAGCAGAGATTTGGTGTGTTTGGCTCTGTCAGAGGGACAGAGTGTTGTCTCAGTGAAGGAAATGCAGGTGGAATGCTGGATTTGAGGGTTGGTAAAACAGGTCAGCAGGGACTTTATCAGGAAACATTTCAGCTGAGCTAATTGGCAGGAAGCCAGATGGAGGAGAAAACTGGAGGAGAGGCGCTACAGCCCCTGACTGTAAATGTTAAATTAAATTACAGAGGGAAAGGGGAGAGGAGATAATGAGGAGGCAAACGTTCTTTAACAGGGGAAGAGGGGAGATGAAAGCAGGGTCCTATTTCTGAGGAAACTATCCAGGGGAGGATGGAAGGATGCAGAGACTGTGAAGGTCAGGGATAAGAGGGAACACAGGGAAGATCAAGGGGTAGCACAGGGTAAGGACAAAGTTCAAGCAGCAAGTTGGAGGGTGTGGAAGAGAATCATTTATTCCTGTGTTTGAGTTGGAGGAGAAGGAATAAAAACATACAAGAAGTTGGGAAGCTGGGGTGCTCCAATATTTTGCCATGTTCTTTCAGGGAATGTGGGGGACAGACTTGGAAAAAATACCCAGGTGGGTGTTTAAAGCCAGCCAGGAGATGACAAGTGAGGAGGAGTGCAGGGATTGCTTAAAAAGATAAGAAATGTGCTTAATTGATTGGGGGAAATGATTGTAGGGTATGGGATGGTGGGATGGGGTCCCTCCTGTACCAATATTCCAGTTAAGCTTTATCAAGACAGGCAGGCAGGTGGAATCCCCTTCTGGTGAAACCTGCTCATTGATTTCTGTTTGTACCTGAAAGATTCCCCAGCTCGAGTCTTTGGGATAAAAGAAGTGTATAAATGATAAAAAAATCTCCCATTTGAGTTCATGTTCTTTGTAACCTGGGAAACCCCTCTTGAAAAATCCCAACATTCATTAGGATTATACACAAAATTTGGCTCCCTCTAAAAGAAGTGGCCTGAGTCTATTTTGCCCTCCTTGAAGCACTTTATGTCATTTGTATTCTACATATAGACCACGTTTCTACATTTGGCAACAAGATAAGGACATTTTGAATGTAAAAAGTAAGAAACATTTTTACTAATCTGTAAACAGAGTTCTTTAACTTAAGCTTCTTTAGGAGATTAAGATGCTTAAGGCCAGATTTGGAAATACATTTTGATTTTTAGATGTGCAGATGAATATCTAATACAGCTTTGGGAAAGACTTTAAATGAACTTGTCACCCAACTCTCCCAGATTGGGGGTGGCAGAGAAATTAAGCACTGTTGGAACTATTTTGAGATACCTGAGATTGCCATTGAAAACCTGACTGTAGGTCTCCAAAGCACTTTTAAAAATGTCACTGTGAAGTTCTGCTTTTTGAAGGGCTGAAATTATGGGTGTTTTTCCATTTGAGATAATTGTGGGTGTTAAGCTGTTTGTTAACCCTGAAAGTTGGCAGTGAAATGGCAAAAAGGACTAAGTTGGAAGTTGGAAAGAGGGAGTTTTCCTCCTGTGTTTGTTTTCTCAACAAGGTTAACATAAATTGTATGGAAATAATGAGAAAACCTGATTTTTTTCTAAGGGGTAGGAGGAGAAGCTCAAATTACCATTTTACACCTACCATTTCTTGTTTCCTCCCTAGAGCCAGGTACTGAAGAAGTAAAAAAACTCCTCCTGCTTTTGCTTGGTTGTGCAGTTCAGGTGAGTTTAATTATATTTATACTTGTATGAAATTATTTAAATATTGCTTCTTTCCTTACTATTTTAATACCCGAGGTGATGCAAAATCTGGACATTTCTTCCTCAGTGGTCCTAAAATGTGAATATTCTTACAGTTAAAATGGGTACAACTCTACACCTCTGATTGCATAAAACATAGAATTTCTAGTAGTTTATTAATTTCAATAGTGTTCATTTGCCTGATGCTGTAAAGAAAGGAAGGAAATGGTAAAGTACTGAAAAATTATCTTGCTGATACAACTTATTCACTTCTGTAATAAACTCAGTATCATAAAATTTGAATGAGTAGCTATTTTAAGAAAACTCTTCAACCTGTTTTTTCTTAATCATTTAATTAGTGGTGAAAGTTATAATTAGTGCAACATTGCATAAACCAAGGATTTATTGGTCAGCAGAATTATGGGGTAGTTTAGCCATGTGATCATTGTAATGGCAACTTTATAAGTCTTGGCTCTCAGAAATACAAATGAGAAGTGAAAATACTTGTGATCATATACATAAATGTGTATAAAATAGGTGCCTTTATTTTTAGTGTCAGAAAAAAGAAGAATTTATTGAAAGAATCCAAGGTCTGGATTTTGACACGAGAGCAGCTGTTGCAGCCCATATTCAGGAGGTATATTGGGGGGGTTGTGCTTTTAATTTCATCTTTGGGGAGTGGAATATTGTGCTGCAGGAAGATGAATTGTATTTGTTCAAAAGCAAGTAAATCCAATATGTGATTTGCATGTGCAGTGGTTTTAGTAGGCAAAAAACCCCTGATTTTTTCACTTGAGTCACACAAAGATTTCATGACGCAGCATTTTTGGGTTACATTGTTAAAGCAGCACCAGTTTGTGGAAGTTTGTTGCTTCAAGAATTACAGCAAATTAAATTTATCGAAATGTCCATATGTAAATTTATTTATAAAATAAAATTCCAACCCCATGTTTGTGACAGATAAAAAAATATGTCAAAGTCACGTTTTGCTTTTTAGTTTGCCAGAAGTCCAAGGTGCCACTTTCAGGTAGACAAAAAAACCTCTTGAATTAGACAAATTTAATATATTTTTAATGTTTTTTCATACCTTGTCTAGAGAACTCCTATAGTTGCAGCTGTATTTTTCTTATGCTTCCTTTCTCCTCTTACAATTTCAAGAGGGTGTTTTTCCTCTTTCATCTCATCCCATGTAGGTAACTCATAACCAGGAGAACGTGTTTGATCTGCAGTGGATGGATGTCATTGTGTTGACACAGGAGTATGTTGAACCTCTCTTGAAAAATATGGCATTGCATTTAAAAAGACTCATAGATGAAAGAGATGAGCACTCAGAGGTATGGATTTGGTTTGGGAAGAGAGATGTAAGAGCAGGATTACCCTGAGGCACGTTTGTTGTGCTGTGTGAGAAGCAAGAAACAGAGATATATTTAATCACAATTATGAGTTGTGAGTCAGCTTGGTGGTGCCAGGTTTGCCCCTCACTAGAGTGGATGTGTCAATGTTGCAATTATTCCAAATATTCCTCAGGGAGAGAGCAACTGGTTTTGCAGTTCACAGCCTTGACAGGAGTGACATAGCATCTGAAAGGTGAGGGGAGGCGGGAGTAATGATGTTTGTTTTGCAAAGCAAAGGAAAAGCAACTTTAAAATAGGAAAGATATTTATAGCTGGATCACACCTTTGTTTATATGAGAAAAGAGGGCTATTTAAAGTACAAAAGATCTTTATAATTGGATCACACCTTTATTTGTATGAGAAAAGAGGAATATTCCTGTAGGTCTGATGTTTTACTCAGTGCTCAAGGATGCTGCTGCTCACTGGAGAACACCTGTTTCTCCTCGTGTCCGGGGAATTCACTCCATCATTACCCAGTCCGTTCTGAGCACTGACAATTCTGTGCACTTCCAAGCCTGACTTTAAAGCTACAAATGAAGTTGCCAGATAGGGAAACTGCCCTGTTAAAGAGCTGTGGCTCTGGGTGCGAGCAGGGCTCTGTAACTCCCCACGGGCAAACCCCCCAGTGTGTGGCCCTGAGCGCAGCCCTGTCTGTCCCTGTCCCAGACCATCATCGAGCTCTCGGAGGAGCGGGACTGTCTCCGTTTCCTCCCTCACGCGTCGGCGGCACAATCGCCCTGCGGCTCCCCCGGCATGAAGCGCACCGAGAGCCGGCAGCACCTCTCCGTGGAGCTCGCAGATGCCAAGGCCAAGATCAGGAGGCTCAGGCAGGAGCTGTGAGTACCTGGGGGCACTCGAGGGGTGTGAAACGCTGGCTTTGCGCAGTCGCGGTGCTCTCGGGACAAACCCTCCGTCCTTTCCCATGGTTTTTTTTTTGGAGCCCGTTTTTCTAATTGGACCCCATTTGTGGAGCTGTGTGACAAACACAGCTTTCCATCAGGGGCCTGTCTTGGTTTGTATTATGGATCACAGACAGGCTGAAATCAGTGTTCATTTTGTATCTTTTGTGCTCTGAGCACCCTGCAAACCTGGCTGTGCTTGAGCAGCCTCTCGAGTGTGTTACAACACAGTAATGGGCTCTTTGCTCTACAGAAATTGTGTTTCAGAAATACTCACAGCTCATTTAATGCTCTTTTTTTCTTTTCCATCTCTTGTAAATATTGTTGTTTCAGGGGCAAGTTCTTTGTGTTGCCTCTGCTGTTCACTATCACTAATGAATGCCCGACTGCAGTTTGAGTGTATCTGTGCTCAGCTGTGTTTCTAAGGGAATGTCTTTGCAGTTGAGGCAATTATGGGGTGACACAAGAACAATTAACACAGAGCTGGCAGGTAGGGACTGGAAGCCAGAGCTGCGTCCTGACCTTTTGAGGATCAGTGTCAAAAAGGAGAACAGTGCAGGAGTGAATTCCTCCTCAGCAGCATGACCTGTTCCCTGTTGGAAACACACCTCTGGTTCATTCATGGTTTATGAGACATGTAAATTTGTTGCAGACAGGACAAAAATCTCCATTAGAATAATTTCCTGTCCCACTCTCTTTGTTTCTTTCTGTGTAAAAGATGTCTTGTCTGCACAACACTTGTTTGCTCCTGCAAACTGCTGCTGATTCAGTGGGTACTTAATTTGTGTTTAAGTCCAGGAACAAATCTGGACAGAGTGTAGAGTTATTTGAAGAGAAGAACAACAATAGACCTGTGGAGAATCTCTTGCAGCAGAGTGAAGTGTGTTTGTTCCAATTAAAAATACAGATGTTAAACCTGAAGAGGTTCAGTATGTACAGTAACTTGCCTATAGTGTAGAAACAGCATAAATAAACAGCATAATTTTTATTTTTAATTCAGCAGAGAGAGGAGGCAGGTGAATTGAAGGTACATGAATCACAGTCTTCAGTTTAATGCTGTGCTGGTGTCAGAGTTTGTTGATCAGATCATTTCTAGCTGGCTGGATGAAGTATCTTGTTGATTTAGTGAGGATCCCCTTCCCCCACTACATCATGGTCTTCATGAGGAACAGAGGACAAAAGATCCAGCTCTTTTTTCCTGATGTCTGCGTTATTATGTGTCTCCTGAAATGAGCCCGCCCAGGATATTCTATAAACAGCTGCACCAAGAAAATTAGTGAAAAAATTGCTGTTATTAGTTTGATTGACAGTTAATAGATAGCCTAAACAGTGAACACTGGCATGTTCTGTATAATTTGCTCCAATCCTCTCCAGTGTGTAGCTGAAGGATGCAATTAGGGCAGCACTGATGGCTCAGAACAGTTCACATTTTACACTCTGATTTGAATTCAGTTCGTAAATAAATTTCCTTTGCGTTCAGCAGCATCTTTAAAATACCAGACTTGGATAAATTAACTCCTGTCTGCAGCATTCAGTATTAAATGCTGCATCTATTTGATTTAATTTGAAATTACATTAATTCCAGAGCTGAAAATATGCAGCTTAAAATTTATTTCTAATCTGGTTTTGGCAGTGAACCTTCATACCTGGTTTAATATGCACTGTGCCTGATGTAATTCCCTATAAAAGGGCTGTAAAGATTATTTTTCACTTGGATGCAAACCAGGGATTTGAGGCTTGGCATATAGAAACCCTGGAGCTGGAAGGTGCACACCTGATTTTTCTGTGCTGAGTTCTGTGTGTTTCCATGCAGAGCAAGAACTGGAATATCAATGTTAATGGAAGAGTTACAGAAATGCAGAATATATTGTGTTCGTGGAGAGGGAAAGCTGTGAGCAGGGATGTTGTTCTTCATGTGCTTTTAGGCTGTCAGTGACCTTTTCCAAACAATGCCTGGTTGCAAAAAAGATCATTCATGGTGAAATTGGCTCATTTTTAAAAACAACTGCTCTAGTTTTGTTTCAAACAGATCTGATTTTTGCTAGTGTGGTTGCTTTTAGGTTGTATTTTACATTGCATCCATTAAAATCTCTTATTTCCTCCTTTTCTCCTTTGGTTTCTTGTATCCCATAAGAATGGAATGCATTAAATAGCGAATATGAGATAGTAAAGTAACACGTTTGATTATGCAGTGTATCTATTAAGATTATACAATATTGGAGAGGGCAGAGTTTTTCAACAGCAAATTCTGTTTATTCTGAGGTGCAGCTGAATATTGAACATCGAGTATTCTGTGTCTCTGGCAGAGTTAAATATTTCCCTTGCACTTACTCACTGTTTAACAAACTCATTTTTAAGGGCTGGGAAAGAAGGGTTAGTTGGAAGTTAAGAGTGAGTCCTGTAAGAATTGTACTATTCTGTGCCAGAGTGCTTTTGTCACAAATTTCTCAGTAAAACAGACACTGTGTTGTTTCCAAATCAAAGTTCATTATGTGTTTCATACGTTTTTAAGGTAATTAAGCAGCAAATCCCTTATTGCAAAAAAACCCTCATTACATCATTTTCTGCCCTGCGTAAGTAGGAAATCTTAGTGAACTACAATTAAAAGGACTATGAAAAGTATGACCTAATGTAAAATATCTAAGATTAGCTAAAGACTGAAACCTAAAGAATTAATGGCAAACCCAAATTTTACACTCTGATGTCCCTGAAAAGTGGATTAAAAGGTGGAAGTCTCACAAATCTCAGCGTTTTGTTCTGAAACGAGATGATCATTTGCAGGTTTTGTGGCCGTGTTTAACTGGTTTGTGTTTTCTCTTTGAAGGGAGGAAAAGACTGAGCAGCTGCTTGACTGTAAGCAAGAACTTGAGCAGATGGAAGCTGAACTGAAGAGGCTTCAACAAGAGGTATGTTTAAAATAAAAAAAGGGCAAAAATTTGCCACCACCATAACAATTCCCCCTATTTTTGGTATTGAGTGTTTTCATGAGTTCTTTTCTTTTTTTTTTTTATTTTGCACTCTGAACATGACCTTCTATAATTTATTCCTTTCTTTGGTCAATTATGCTGGGAGAAAACCACTCTTAAGTTAGGTCAGTGTTTATTCTCTGATTTTATTTGTTTTATTATTTTTTTTTAACATTCAAGCAGTTTGCCCCAATGTATCCTCTGGGTGTATATTCTCAAAATCAACACACTCCCAGTTTTATCTGGTTTTCTTCATACTCTCTATGTTGGCAATGAGGGCAAACTCTGTTCTGTTTATTATTAGGATACAGTATATAAAATTATTGGGAGTCCTTGAAAGTCCCTGAGGGCAGGGCCAGGGCCAGGGCGTTTTCTTGGAAATCCATCGTCCGGCCCGAGGGTCTGAAATACAATTTTTCCTTTACCTTGCTTGGAATTAAGCAATGGAATTATGGAATTATGGTGCTGTTGTGGTGGGCAGGTGCCCTGGGTGACTGTGTCTCCCTGTTGCCCAGAACATGAGCCTGCTGTCAGAGGCCCGCTCTGCCCGGGTGTACCGGGACGAGCTGGACGCCCTGCGGGAGAAGGCGATCCGCGTGGACAAGCTGGAGAGCGAAGTCAGTCGCTACAAGGAGAGGCTCCACGACATCGAGTTCTACAAGGCCAGAGTGGAGGTACAGCCCAGGGGGAAGGAAGACACAAGAACCAGTGGTTTGGGTTTGCTGGGGCTTTTTCCAAGTCATTTGGAAGACGTTTAACTGTTGGGACGTGGAAACGGTGTCATGGTGTTGTGATAAATTGGGGTTCTAAGGGAAAAATCCCTGTGTCTAATGGCAGGGAAGGCAGCAGTATTCACCACAGCTGTGAGGGATGTATTGAGAAACCCAATGTAAAAAAATGCTATAAATACAATCACGTATTTCTCATCTCATGGGTCTGCCAAAGGAAGACAATTTTTTAAGTCAAGTGTGGAGGAAATGGTGGCTGTGCACATAAATGAGTCCAGGACAATGGCATTCCATGCATAAAACACACTAAAAGCTGTACTGACACCAGGCAAGGGAGACTTGCACTTCTGTCCTGAATTAGTAATTTAGGAAACAAATCATCAACATGCAGGATTTTATCATTAGCCCATCATTCTGTCTGCAAATGCCACATTTGTTGGGCAAATGCCATATGGCAAAAAATTGGTAAAGGAAAACAGATCAGCTTTCAGCAGTACAGGGTTTGAAACCAGTGGGAATTTCATTTTCCTAGGATGTTAAAAATTGTAAAAACCCTAAAATTCATGTGTTTCATAGCTTGTTAACTATCTGATTTTTCAAGCATGCTTCAATAGAGGCAGATGTTAATTAGTTGGTTTTGCTTCATAATAATAATAATTATGAGTTAACTTAATATTTGTGTGGGGAGGAGTATGATGGATAAATATTTATGCTTTATTCACTGGTCTTTTTCAGATTTTGCAGCTGACTGTGCTGGAGTTTGACAAGTTTTGTCTTTATATCTCGAGTAAAATTGCCAATTAAATATTTTTACACATTATTTTCAACAGATGCCACTAAAAAAATCCGTTCTGTACAGAACTTAAAGCTGTTCAGGACCTTTGAGAATGGCTGGTTGTATTTTAAGAATGTGGTTACATTTTCAGCATCATGGCCTGACTTGGAGCCCAGTGGCCTATAAACCTAATTAGGGGCTTTACCTGTAATACTTCTTTCCAAAAATCAAATAACAGAGATATTTATGGTTTGATTATAATTATCAACACCTTTTCTATTCTTACTGGCATAGGGAGTATTTAGTTTAATTTAAATTTTTCAATTTTGTTTTCAGAAATTTACAGTTACGTGAAATTGCTGTAAATGTTTTTTATAAATAGTCTGTTAATGTTTTTAGGTTTCTAAAACAGGTTGTGATGTGTGTCAGAGTTTATATGAACAAGGAAATACTTTTGATTTGAGATTTTTGTTTCTGAATTCTTGCAGGAGTTAAAGGAAGACAATCAAGTGTTGCTAGAAACAAAGACAATGTTGGAAGATCAACTGGAGGGGACTCGAGCCCGTTCAGACAAACTGCATGAGCTGGAGAAAGAGAATCTGCAGTTAAAAGCCAAATTGCATGACATGGAGATGGTGAGTGTCTGTGCAGCTGGCACACCTGGAATTTCATTGGTATTTGTAATAAGAGAACCTCCAAAGTAGTGGGGGACAGAGGGAAGAGGTGCCTTGATTTACTGACCCATTAGGAAGAGATATAGGATCAGATTTTTTGGATGTTGTCACTTAAATACCCTGTTTATCCTGGATATGTTCTTTCTGATATTTGGGAAGAAGTGGCCTTTGGAAGAGTGAGGAGCCATTGCTGTAGGTTATGAGAGGAGGTTCCTCTCTACATATTCTGCTTTACGGGGTGTTACACTTCTCTTCGAAGTTCTCCCTCCTTTTGCCTTTTCCTCCCCATCTCAGGAGGGAGGAAATCTGATTGGGAAATCAGAGCATGCCCTTGGCACTTCTCTGTGACACACTAGGCAATAAAACACTTGGCACGTGTGGGGACTTTTCATTTTGACACGTGGGATCGTTTTTAAGGAGCGTGACATGGACAGAAAGAAGATTGAGGAACTCATGGAGGAAAATATGACTCTAGAAATGGCTCAGAAGCAAAGCATGGATGAATCTTTGCACCTTGGCTGGGAACTTGAACAGATCAATAGGACTACTGAACTCTCTGAAGGTAATCATAATTAGTACTTGCAAAGTGATGAAACAGGAGAGTCCTTGTTTCTGAAATACACAGTCTTGTCCTCTGGAGAGATTCTTTGGAGATAAAGCCTGTTCCAATAAATCCCTTGCAGTTACGTTATTTTGCCATTCAAACCTCTATACTCTACAGACAGATCATGAGTAATCTTGCTTTGCTGTTCTCAAAGTTAATTGTTTTGCAGAGAAAGCTGTGGCAAAACTCTTGACTCTTCAGAAATAACAGGCTTGGTCATCCGCTGGATCCCATGAAATGCATTTGTGGGCATTTAGAGATACGCCCTGAGCTGTGGGAAACAAATCTCTGCTGGGATTAGGAACATTAGGAGAGAGAACATTTTCTTTTATGTATCTGCAGCATTATCTGCTGGGTCATTAATCCTCACCAGCTCCAGTCACCAAGAAGGCCTTGGAGGACCTTCAAAGGCTGCAAAATCCCCTAAGTCTAGAACTGCAAAGTCCCAACAGCTCCAGGTTAAAAATCCCTTTTTTTTTTTTAATGTAAGAGTGGTGTTTTTCTCCTGCAGTGCCACAGAAATCACTGGGCCATGAAGTGAATGAGCTGACATCAAGCAGGTTACTGAAGCTGGAGATGGAAAACCAAAGTTTGCTGAAGACAGTGGAAGAACTACAAAGTGCAGTGGGGTCTGTGGAAAGCAGTAGCTCAAGGATCCTGAAAATGGAGAAAGAAAACCAAAGACTTAGCAAAAAGGTAATGGAATTGTGTGTGAGCTGCCTAATGTTGGTTGCCATTTTCCCTCTAAAGTGTAATTTTATGAATTGCTGATATTTGGAGTAAAGTATTAAGAGTCTAAGTGGTGTTGCAATGATTGAAAACAATCATTGTAAGTTGCAATGATTGTAAGTTTATTGTAAAAAAGAAAATCTACTCAAAGAGGTTTTTCTCTTCTTTAGTTTTGCTTGTTTATGAATGTAAGAATGTGATCAGTTTATACAAAAAGGTCTTACAACAGTGAGAGAAAAAAATATTAACATATTTGGGATACAATGAGTAATGAGATACTTGAGAATGTTCATTTTTGTAATCATTGAGCCAGAGTAAGTGCTCATGCAAACTTGGGTTTGTGTCCTCCTTTTTAACTGAGAGAGTGAGAAGGTGGGTCAAGGAATTGATGAGAAGTGGAGAGAGGAGTTTGTCAGGTTTAACTCTGCTGATCCACAATATTTTACTCCTCAAATTGTGTGTATCAAGTAGAGTAATTTAATCAGGGATATTTATAGAAGATAAAAATTTTTCGGGGAAAAAAAGCCAAACCTGGGACTAATTACAGTGGGGTGAAATGTCTCTAAAGTTCCTGAAATAGCTTTTAGTTCAGCAGCTGTTTCAGGTGAAAGACTATTCTTAGAGTGGGTAAGAGATAATTAAAAAAAGAAGGGGAAAATTGAAAGAAATCCCTCCTGTATTCTACAATTCCATGAGTTTTTTGTACAAAGGGCAGCTGGGAGGCACAAAAGAAAGGAATAGGTGTAAAAAGCACGCAAACGTGATTGGGGTCAACAAATTGCTTCTTGGAGGAACTACCCTTTTTATTTCTCAGGGTTGTTTAGCAGCAACTAATGTCTAATTCAGGTAATTTATTTCTAAATGTTTTCCTCCTGTGTGGGGTCTGAGTTATGTGGGCAACAGACTCGACATAGAATGTAAACCTTCCAGTAAATGATTGTTTAAAAGTACAGTGTCTTGCTTCTAATTAACTTACTGTGGCTTAAATGTGACAGAAAAGTCATGCTTGGGTATTTCACATTTTAAACAGCTTTGTCTGGTGACAGTGGGAGTAGGAACCATTTAACCAAACAAACCTAATATTTAATTCCCAAGGCAAGGAGTCATCAGACGTATCTCTTGGAATAGTTAAGTGAGATCAAACAGCATTCAACCTTTGTAAGTTAAAAGGGACTTGGAGGAACAGTATAAATCTCACTAAAATGGAATTTTAAGAGGAAAAAAAGGTGCTTGAGGAAATATCCAGAGCCTAAGAAAATCTGACCCTGTTTTAATGCAAAAGTACTTTATAGACACAGTCTGCTGAGCCAGGGAGAAAATTCTGGCAGAAATAAGTGTATTCCCAGAAGAAATTAATGGTTTTGATTAAAGATGAGAAAAATTCCATTCTATGTATTATTTTCTGTATTTTATCTACTTTTATGTATTTTATATATTGATTTCTATAAGGTCACCTCCAACTCAGCTAAGAGTAATAAAAGTGTGATTTTTAAATACATTTTAAAAAATTCATTTCTCTTTTCCCAGCTTGAAGAGCTGGAGAATGAAATGAGCCAAGAGAAACAAAGTCTCCAGAACAGTCAAAACCTGAGTAAAGATCTGATGAAAGAGAAAGCCCAGCTGGAGAAGACCCTGGAAGCACTTCGGGAGAACTCGGAGCGACAGGTGAGCTCAGAGCCCAGGGCCTGTGCTCTGCTCCTCTGCTGCTGCAGGATTTTAGGGACAGAAAGGGACTGGAAATGGGCATTTGCCAAAAGGCCATTTCTGCAGTAAAAGAGCTTTTCTGAGACCTGCAGCCAGTGAGGGACATGACTCATTTTACTGGGGCTTTGCTCTTGGTTTTAGAACTTCTTGGTGTTTTAAAGCACTTCTGTGGCTTCCGTGGGCTGGGCATTTCCTTAGAGGGTGTAGCTCAGCCAGAATAAAAATGGGGAGGTTTGGAGGGAAGCCAGACACCTCTCCATGGAGGAGAACAGGTCCCAGGCAGCTGCTCAGCATTTGAAGCAATGCTGGAGTGTTAATGGGAATTCCAGCAGGATAGGAACCACCATATCCAGCTTCATTCTTCTCCCCTACACTGGAGTGTTTCCTAGCTGTGACTGTGGACTTGTTTTGGGAAAAGCAGAGGTGATGTGTGGGATATGAGGGAACCTTGATCACAGTCAGCAACAATTTGAGAAGAAACACATCAAAGTCACCCTGATTTCTGAGTTAAAAACAACCCTTGGACACAGGGTTCAGAGGATGTAAATCATAGCAGGATTGTTCTCTTTCTGGGAAACACATTCCCAGGTTGCCTCAGGGATAAAGGCAGAAATTACAGCTTAATTTTTAGCTTCACTGGCATCTGGGTCTTCGTAAAAAGATGCCCCTGATGGACACAGGCACCTTCTAAAGGAGTCTGTGGAGAATTCAGAGGACATGTGGAAGGCAACCACCAGGAAAAAAGAGTCCTGGAAACTTCTGGAAATCTCATATTTAGTAACTGAGTCTTTCAGAAATAGAACTGTAGTTATCTTTTATATGTATCTTGTTATGTCATTATCTTTTATAAATTCCACTTACACTTCCTGACATTGCCATTGCCATTCTTTAGTGCAATTTAAAAGTACAGTATTCTGAAATGCAGGATATTGTATTTCAAAAGTGCTGAAGATTTTTCAAGGCTCAGTAAATGAAATTCCAGACTTAGAAAAGAAAGAAGAAAAAGGGAAAAGAAAAAGCCTGACTTTGAAGCTTTACTTCATTTGAAGGCACATAAGTTGTTTTAAAGGTGTTGGGGTAGGACTGATGTTTCACTGGGACTATTTCTGCTTAAAAATAACGTATTTGAAAAGAATATACTTAAGGGCTGATGGGTCAGCAGCATTATCTTCTGTGTCTCTTACAAATCCTGTGCTGGACTGGAGTTGACTCCACAAAGTTCTGTTGAGCTCATCAAAAATAGGGAGGCATTTATCACAATTTTTGATTAAATTGGGATTATAGAAATGGTGGTGCCTGTTGAGTGACACACCAGGTGCTCCAGAGTTGTGTTTTTTAGACACCTGTTAATTGGTTTCTGGTGGATCATTTCAGAGCAGTTTTGTCATTGCTGGGAACAGAGCCGTGGATCTGTAATTAATAGTTACATTCAGGCTCAGGAGAGAACAGTCTATAATTTTCTCAGCCTGTTTTTCACTGCAAGTAGCACTTTTGCTTTTCTCCAACACAGTTTATTGTTGAAGCATCCCTTACACTGTGTTATTAGTGTACAGTTAAATATTGATCCCAAACAGTTTGCTGGATTTTGCTGTCTGTTGTTACGTGCCCAAATTATTTTCATTTATTTGGAGCAACTGAACGAGTCAATAAATACTAAAAATTAATGTGTCAGTTCAAAAAATAATCTAAATGAGAGAAAACACAAATCAGGTTATGCTAAGGCACAGATAAAGCTTTGATTTGTGCTTTACAAGTTTTGGTTTGATGTTATCTACTAATATTCAAGAGGGAGAGATTTATTTCTTTAACTTAAAGGGGACATAAGATGTAATCTCACTATCTCAGCAGTTTATATAGGAAGTAATTCCCTGTTGGCATGTTGTTCACCAGTTGGCCATTTTTCTCCCCAAATTAGATTAAACTGTTAGAGCAAGAAAATGAGCACTTGAATCAAACCGTGGCCTCTCTCAGACAACGCTCCCAAATCAGTGCTGAGGCAAGAATGAAAGAGATTGAAAAGGAAAACAAAATCCTTCACGAGTCCATCAAAGAGACCAGCAGCAAGTTAAATAAGGTGGAGTTTGAGAAAAAACAGGTCAGGAAGGAACTGGAACACTACAAAGAGAAAGGGGAGAGAGCAGAAGAGTTGGAGAATGAGCTGCATCGTCTGGAGAAGGAAAATGAGTTGTTACAGAAAAAAATCACTAATTTAAAAATTACCTGTGAGAAGATTGAGGCCTTAGAACAAGAGAACTCAGACCTGGAGACTGAGAACAGAAAGCTGAAAAAAACTTTGGATAGCCTAAAAAACCTCACTTTTCAACTGGAATCCTTAGAAAAGGAGAATTCCCAGCTGGACGAGGAAAATTTAGAGTTGAGAAGGACAATTGAGTCCTTGAAGTGTACAAGCATTAAAGTGGCTCAATTGCAATTAGAAAATAAGGAGCTGGAGAGTGAAAAGGAGCAGCTTAAAAAAAGCCTTGAACTCATGAAAGCCTCTTTTAAGAAAACTGAGCGCTTGGAAGTCAGTTACCAAGGGCTGGACACGGAAAACCAAAGGCTCCAGAAAGCCCTGGAAAACAGCAATAAGAAGATCCAGCAATTAGAAAGTGAGTTACAGGATTTGGAGTCTGAAAATCAGACCCTGCAAAAGAATCTGGAAGAGCTGAAAATCTCTAGTAAGCGCCTGGAGCAGTTGGAGAAGGAGAATAAGTTGTTGGAACAAGAGACTTCTCAACTGGAAAAGGATAAGAAACAGCTAGAGAAGGAAAACAAAAGGCTTCGACAGCAAGCAGAAATTAAAGATAGTACTTTGGAGGAGAACAATGTCAAGATTAGCAACCTGGAAAGGGAAAATAAATCTCTGTTTAAGGAAATTGTTGTGTATAAAGAGTCGTGTCTGCGCCTGAAGGAGCTGGAAAAGGAAAACAAGGAACTGGTGAAAAGAGCAACCATTGATAAGAAAACCCTGGTCACTTTGAGAGAGGTAAAGAGATTAGTTACCATTCCATCATCATCATGTTTGCAGTGTAGAGGAATTGCATCTGCATTTCTGAAAAACTTTAATGTTTTGTATATTTTTTTCTGCTTTAATCTGTGTGTTCCTTAATGGTTATGGTAGGGAAAGCATTAGATAACCAAAATTTATGTAATTATAGTAATGAGGAGGAATAACATCAAACATTTGGCCTTCACTGTCATGCTCAAGACCGAATTTAAAGGGAAATTCTACAGAAAGTGAAATCCTAGTTACAGTGTAATGTCTGATCCAGCTGAAAGCTGACAACTGGGGGGAGAGTTACCGTTGAATTATTCAAGGCATGTAGGGATAAAAGGCTCTTGTCTGAGCACTCCTAGAACTGAGGCTGTTCCTTTATTTCTGTGAAAATACTGACTGTGGTTTCTTCTGTGCAAGGACCTGGTGAATGAGAAATTGAAGACTCAACAAATGAACAATGATCTAGAAAAACTTGCCCACGAGCTTGAAAAAATAGGCCTAAACAAGGAGCGTCTGCTGCACGATGAGCAGAGCAGTGATGACAGGTGAGAATGTCAGGGCCCACCTGAAAAGAGTGAAATGAGGGATTTTTCTTATGCCCGAAGTGGTTTGACAGGCTGGTGCTGCGTGCATACTCTCAGATGTTGGAGCCACACTCATAGCCCCAAAATGGGACTTGCTAGTCTTTGAAATTAATAAGAGAGTGGAAGTGCTTTCACAGTCAGCTCTGGCAGTGAGTTGCCACTTTTTGTTGCTAAGAAACTCCTTGAAGTGTGTCAGTAGATACAGTTAATTATAATTAAATGCTTTATGCTCCAGTCATCAGCAGCAGCAGTGGCAGTAAAAGATAATTAGCTCAAACTGTATTTTTTTTTTTTTTTCTGCTTGTCTGACACGTGGCTTTTGCACTTTCATCAAGTAGTGGTTACCTTAAACTATATCTCACTGTTTCCTTACAACTCATTCCTCCTGCCAAAGGGAATCTGCATTCCCATTGTCCTGGCTGGAAGTATCCAACACTTGGGTGTCTCCACAACTTGGTACTGGCTCTGTCCCTGCACCACACCTGCCATCAGAAAGCAGCTGCTTCCCTGACATCTGTTTCCTCTGCTGTGTTTCCCCCTTCTGCCTTATCCTGCAGGGATTTAGGGAAAATTTGTGACAGGAGAAGAGCAGAGTATTATGGGCTTCTGGCCAAGCTTTGTTTCACAGTGCCGTTCAGTGTCATGATCTGTTATTACAACTGATTGTCATGAGCATGTAGCTTGATTTGGGGCTTTCCTCTCTCAAAAGAAAACCAAATAACATTTGGGGTTTTAATCCAGGTTCCCTTTGTTACTGCCAGTGCTCTGTTACTGGGGTGGTGCCAAAGTCCTGTGGGTGAGTCTGTTACCACCTCTTGTTTTCTGCTGGTGTCTTTCACCTGCATTTCTCTGCTCCCAGGTGAGTTCAGGAAGAATCCCTAGAGCTTTGATGACTCCAACTTCCTCCAATTTAAGCATTTCTTTGTCACATACAGCACTTGTTATGGGTTTGGTGTGGCTTAGTTGAATATACCCTGGCAAACTGCTTAAGTGAAGAAGTCCAGACTAAGCAACATTCAAGTTCTAGATTATGAGGGGTTGGTCTCTTCTGCTGGTTTGAGCTGCTTCTCAAGCTTCATGTAGAGCTGCAGAGTATTTCTTTTCAGAGTGAAAGCTGTGGTTGGTTTGAAATTTTCCTCTCCCTTTCCATTGTTCTCAACTCTTTCATTTATCCCAAAGGTGCCTGGGTTGCTTTCCTTGCATTATTACATAGGTGAAATTAGCAATTCTTTCATCAGGCCTGTAGAGAGCTCAGCTCATTACTGACAAAATCACTCCTCAGTGGAGTTTTTCAGCTACCTCTGTCATTTTGCTGATGGAAATTAAAATGTACAATTTTTCTCTTCCTGATTGGAGAGAGCTGCTTGTGTTTTTAATGAATATTCTTGGTAGCACTTCAGTCTGTCTATTGGGGTCTAAACTGGCCATGTTTTATGAGTTAATTTTGAAATGTTTTCCTTTTTCTCTTGCCTTTCCGTTGTCTGTTCTCCTTGGAAACAGATTATGGATTTCGACTGAATCTGAAATACCCAAGTGCCAATAACATTAAACAATTTGTACCATTTTTCACTGTTAGTTGTTCAGAAGGAAACTGGATATTGGATCTCTGCTGTTTGTCCTTTTTACATAATTGTGTAACTTTTCAGTAACAGAGATCCTTATTCGTAGCCAAACCTGTACTTCAGCCCAAGAAGGTGAAATACTTACCATGTTCCTGAAATCCCTGAGAATTGCTTGTCATATCTTAAAATGTAGGATTCCCATCCTGCTATATGATGCTACTGGACAGCTTTCTGCTTATTAATTCTCTTCCCATTGGTCTTCTGCTCCAGTTCCTGGCTGGATCTAAGGCTCTTGTCCATTCAGGAGTCTCCTCCAGTCTCTTCTGCCCTTCACTAAACTGATAGATCCTTCAGCAGCCAGGATTAAAAAGGGGGATATTAGAGGTTTGCTTCATTTTACCCAACTGCGGGGAGCAGTGGGATGCTTTCCAAATTCTGAGCACATGTACAATGGCTGAGCTGCTGAGAAGTGATTAATGAGTGTGGGTTACAGTGTTTTCCATAAAGGAGACACAGTTATAAATTGATACAGGCTAAATCTGGCCACTTCTTTCCCAAACAGACGATTGAGGTTTTTTAGGTGTCCCACAATATTGTAAATATGGCAGAAAATGGAAGCTTTGCATCTCAGGGCTGGTGACAGTCCCAAAATATCAGCAGCTGGGCTGAGTGGGCAATTTGCACATTCAGGCACCAAATGAGTGTGTGCACCTGCAAAGTCCTTCCCTGTCCTCCCTTTGTGAGCTGGAAGGAAAAGGCAGTGGGTGAAAATCTTGCTCTGTAGATCCTTCCCATTCCAATGGAGTTCAGGTCCCCACTGGATCCCCTGGAGTGGGGCCAGAAGGAAAAGTGCAGCCATCACACCCAGGGGAATGATCCAGGGAAACAGCAGCGTCTTGGAGTCCCTGAACTCGGCTGTTTGTGTGCCTAAAATAGATGGAAAAGAAAGGAGGAGTCAGAAATGCTTTTTACTACCATCTTCTGGTTGTTTTGGACACAAGACTTGCTGTGAATATTCAGGTGTTTCCATGCCCTTGTCTGCAGCTTCCAGGCAGTTTTGAGTGTAGCCATGAGAACATTCCAGGACATTTGAGGATTTAAATGCCTCAAATAAGCTTTTGAAATACAGACTTTTCTTTGTTATTGACCAGTAGGTACAAGCTTCTGGAGTCCAAGTTAGAATCCACGCTCAAGAAGTCTCTGGAAATAAAAGAAGAGAAAATTGCTGCTTTGGAGGCTCGTTTAGAAGAATCAACAAATTTAAACCAGCAGCTCCGTCAGGAACTGAAAACAGTAAGGAAAATGGCATTGTTCTGTAAGGCTAAAGGATTTCTGTGTGAGCTGTTGTTTCTGCACTTGACCTTTTGGGTAAGACAGCAAAAGATGGCCCACGTTGAGTTGGCCACACCCAGTACTGAACAGATTGGTTAAAAAGAAGAAATAGAATAGCTGTGAGTGTAGGATTTTATTATAAAAGTTCGGGGAGACAGTTGAAAGCACTGAAATAGAGAATGTTTGTTAAGGTTAAACTTTTCCATATCCATAAATGATTTTTTCACCATCTCCCCAAAAAATGTACAAAAAGCAAATTTACAGTTACAGTGACACAGCAATTCTTTGAGAAGTGATGTGGTCAGGTAATAAATTGGGGCGTAGAAAATGGAAAATTCCAGACCTAATCTAAGCTGTCCTAAACAATTCCAGGTGAAAAAGAACTATGAAGCTCTCAAGCAAAGACAAGAAGAGGAAAGGATGGTTCAGAATTCCCCTCCAAGAAGTGGAGAAGAAAATCAATCTGTCAATAAGTGGGAGAAGGAAAATCAGGAAACGACTAGAGAATTATTGAAAGTTAAAGATAGATTAATCGAGGTGGAAAGGAATGTAAGATGTGATTTAAATGTGATTCTGATTGTAGTGATTGGTGTGAGCTGTTCCAGTGATGCAAATGAATGTTGCTAAAGTCTGTAACTTTCCTCCTGCCTTACATCCCAAGCAGAATCTGAATTAAATACAGTTTGTGGAGCAGCTGGATTCTGCTCCAAGGGGTGCCAAAAGGCACTTGCCAGGTATTTAAAAGGAAATGTCAGTTATTTAAAAGGAAATGTGAAAACCTGAATTTGCTCCTGGGAACGCAGGGACCTCTCCTCAATCCCTCCTCTCTAACCCTTACCTACACCAGCCCTGGACATGTGTCTGCTGTTCCTCCATAGGCCCAGTATTCATTACCTGCTTTTCCAACCTTAACCTGTGTGTTCCTTGGTTCTGGAAGGTGACTCTCAGTGTTGTTCCCCCCTGTAAATACTGGAGTGCCAGCTGTGAGCTCCTGTTCTCTGTCTGTTGGTGACTGTCCCCAGAATGCGACGCTGCAGGCGGAGAAACAAGCGCTGAAGACCCAGTTAAAGCAGCTCGAGACCCAGAACAACAACCTGCAGGCCCAGATCCTGGCACTCCAGAGACAGACTGCCTCCCTGCAGGAGCAAAACACAACCCTGCAAACTCAGAATGCCAAGCTGCAGGTAACATTTGCCTTACTTGGCTTTCAAAAATAAAACCGCAGCTGTTTTTCAGGCAAAATAGACCATGTGTTTTAGGTCACACTTTGCTTCTGGGAAGGAGGTAATGTGGAAATAAGCTGCACTCAGAGTCAAATATTGCTTGCTGATGAGTAATTGCATTTCTAGAGGTGGGTTTTAATCCTTCATGTTTGTACAATTTAAACTCTTAATTTTATACTTACAAGTAGTGTCTTACCAGTCTTCTAAGATAGCTTGAGGGTTTTGTTTTCTTTGTACTTCTAAATTAAGTCAGGGAAGTGAATTTTGTCTATTTTTAGAAATAATTTTAGAACAAAAGTAAAGCCAAACCTAAAAGGAAAATCAAGATACTGAAGTGTAGAAAATTTAAAAAAAAATAAAAATTGAAAGCTGCATAAGTATGTGAAGACTAAGTTTACCCTTTTTTTGCCTCTGAATTATCTAATGTTTGACCATGGGAAATTATTAAAATGGTTTTCCCCAGAGTCTTGCAGCTCTCATGGCCAAAATTCAGCTGTTTTCCATCATACTTTAAAAGAGTCATTAAATATATTCCTCTTTTTTCTCTGAAAAGGAAATATTCTTGTTGATGGATTGAATGCTTTTTGGAGTTCTAAGAATCAAAAATCCTTAAAGGGACAGTGAACAGCATCAGAAAAGATGGAGGGTTGGTGGAAGTCAAAGTGTCAAGGGCTTTTTAAATGAAACTGGTAATACATTTGTTGAATGCCTGGAGTTCCCATCACAGCTCTCTGGGAAGCAGGACAGGGTTGTCCCATGGATGCACTTTGTGCTGCCCTGTAGAAATCTCATTAGTGCATAGCGCTCAACAAATCAGGGCATGGGGGCACAAGCTGTGCCTGCTTTTGCTGTTAAAATCCAGTGGGCATGGGCATGGAAATACTCCATTTTAACCAGATGGAGGAGTATTTTGTAACTGCATTTCTCTAAAAAACCCAAGAATACTTTTGTAGTTCCCTTTTTGCCTCGTGCACAACAGCACAGGCCTTTCCTTTCTGACAAAGCAACTCTCCATCCACTGAATTAAAATGAAAGGTGGACTATGTTCCTGAAAATCAGAGTGATGAACTATTGGCTAATTCTGAAGTGAAGCTGAGCTTATTACTAAAAAACTAAGCTTATTGTTAAGCTTATTAAACTTAAGCACAGGCTACATGGACTGTGTCAAAACTGCTCCTGGCAACCAATTCTTCTCCCACAAGGAGCAGACAAGAGAAAGGATGTTTGAAGGGGTAACTGGGAATTCCGAGCTGACAAAACTCGGGATTCAGTCTGGGCCATGCCATGAGACATGACTTCATTTCCAGGGAAAGGTTCAGCTTTCTCATCTGTAACAAAGAAGGCTGCAGTTCCAACAGGAAGGGATTTGTTCCCTGGTAACAGCAGGCACTGGAGTGGTAGATGGAAATTTTTTTTCCTTAATAGATACCCCGAGGGGTTTAGAAGCCTCAGTACTTTGTGGTTTTCATCTCTTGAATAGGAAAGAGAAGGAAATGAGCCTAACACAGGTCAGGTGACAAGATACCCAAGGATTAGGTTTGGTTAATCCTTGCAGAAGCACAAAAAGTGAAGTTGTTGGTTGCTGGGTTTTTTTGTTTGTTTGATATTGAAGGTTTTGGTGTATTAATGCACATTATATTGTTCTGACATAATTGTTGGAGAACTGGCTCTACAGAAGAGAAGAAAACACAATAGTTCTTTCCAGGTGCTATTATTTTATTTCCTTTTCTCTCTGTTAAATGTTTAAATTCTCATTGTAAAAGGAAGTGTGGGTACAACAAAGGTTCTATGGTGACATTACAGATTCTGTGCCATAAAGATTTTTTTAAAAAATAAATCCCTATGCCACTATGAAGGTTCCTTTTATTTTGGTCATGTCGCAGATTTGGGTGATACTAAGGTCACTGGTGATTCATTTCTCCCAAGGTATTTTGATGGCAGAGGAAAATGTGCCTCTTGTCTTTAACAGATATTGAAAGGCAAATAATAATTTGATCCCTCGCTGTCAATTTAATCTTACGCTTGAGTGCATTCCTGCAATACTGCTATAAAAATATTCCTGGAACGTTTTGGAGTTGTCTGTTTGGATATAAGAGTATTCCCATGGGAAGTTGGCAGGTAATGGAACACCTAGGTGGCCACCAGGGGCTAAACCCAAGAAATCTTTAGACAGGAGACAGACAAGGTGAGCCAGACCCCGACATTAATTTGTCCAATGTTTTTTTGTCCGCAGGTTGAAAATTCCACACTGAATTCCCAGAGCACATCTCTGATGAACCAGAATGCCCAGCTGCTGATCCAGCAGTCTGCCCTGGAGAACGAGAACGAGTGTGTGCTGAAGGAGAGGGAGGAGCTCAAGGCCCTGTACGAGGCCCTGCTCAAGGACCACGAGAAGCTGGAGCAGCTGCACGAGCGCCAGGCCTCCGAGTACGAGTCCCTGATTGCCAAGCACGGCAGCCTGAAATCCGCACACAAGAACCTGGAGCTGGAGCACAAGGACCTGGAAGACAGGTGAACACTGGCCTGCCTGAGGAAAACCAGTCTGCCATCCTCAGCAAAAACGAGGGGAGGATGAGATTAGCTTTACTTAAATTGTTAGGGCTTCGAGCATCGAAAAATCGCCGTGTCATAAAAATTCCATGTTTTCTTGTCATTCCACATTCTCTTTGTGTGCAGGTACAATCAACTTCTGAAGCAGAAAGTGCAGCTGGAAGAACTGGAGAAAGTTCTCAAGACAGAGCAGGAGAAGATGCTGCAGCAAAGTGAAAAGCATGAAAGTGTGGCAGCAGAGTATAAGAAACTTTGTGATGAGAATGAAAGGTAATGACAAGCCTGACGTGTCAGTGGAGCTCTGAGCACCTGCCAGTGCAGCCTAAACGGAGGTTGTGTCCTCTCATTTCTTGACACCTGGTGCTGCAATTCAGGACATTCATGATCACACAAAAATTATCAGTATGTCCTGAGTGCATGTTTGGGACAAAGGGACATGACAGGCCCCAGGAGGAACAAGGGGAACCTGGGAATCAATATATGTAACCTCCATTTGAACCATTCCTATTTCTTTACTATTTGTATTGGCAAGAAATCCTGGCTGTTTGTAGGATTCTTTTGTTCTGTAACGTAGAGATCCTGCTTTACATTTGAATGCAGAGAACCCAGAGTGGCTTAAAGGCAGAACAGATTCCTGGGAAAATTAGACTGGGTTGACTTACCTATAATAGGTGATAATGAGGAAGTTGTGTTTTATGCAGTTGTAGGAGCCTTGGAAATTCCATGTTCCAGAGGGAATGTGGGTAACAAATCCATTTCCATCTGCTTTTATTCTTTGGTGGTGTCTTTTAATCCCAGGCTCACTCACACATACAGTCAGCTCCTGAGAGAGAATGAAGTTCTCCAAACTGACCACAAGAATTTGAAAACGTTATTGAACAATTCCAAACTGGAACAAACACGGCTGGAGGCTGAGTTTTCCAAACTGAAGGAACAGTACCAGCAGCTGGATATTACATCGACAAAGCTGAATAATCAGTGCGAGGTGTGTGAGAATTACCTTGGAATATGCTGAATTTGTGGGTTCATAAAACCATATGAAGTGCTTGAAAATTAGTCACTGGATTTATAGATAATGAAGTGGGCCCAAAGAGTAATTAATTAATTAGCCTGTTGTACAGGCAGTGTGAAAATTCAGGCTCATGGCAGGTAAATCGTTTTAAATTACTTGAAGAGGCTTTTAACAGTTGAATCATGATTTAGTTTTCTATTTGGTTTGACTCTGAGAATCCCTTTGTAGACCTAAATTTTCTTGATCATCTCATTTTCTGTGTGTAAAATACACATGTGCCATTCCATATGTTTTCCAGCTGCTTAGCCAGCTCAAAGGAAACCTGGAGGAGGAGAACAGGCATCTGCTGGATCAAATTCAGACTTTAATGCTGCAAAACAGAACATTACTGGAGCAGAATATGGAAAGCAAGGATCTCTTCCATGTAGAGCAAAGGCAGTACATGTGAGTGTTGAAAATCACTGTGCTACACTAATACCTGTATTTTTTTAAAAAGCTTCTGTTCTATATATAATTTAACATGATTTTTTCTAAAAGAAAAATTTCAATTATAAATGTAAAGCAGGTGAAAAGTACAAGCCTTATTTTTGTAGTTCAAAAGGATCAGTGCAACTGTGTTTGTTACTGATGATGCAAATGAGGACAAAAAAATGTTATTTGTTCCTCATTCTACTACTACCAAAGCTTAGATTTGAAAATGTAAACTTTTTTAGTGGATTGGAGAGAAGAGAAAATGTGTTTGGCTATTATTTAAAAAGGAGGAGAATTCTGTTGTGGAATAAAGGTGAATGGAAATTCTTTCAGTTTTTTATAATAAACCTAGGGCTGCTTGTTTGCTTTATCTTTTGCTTTTGCAAGAAGAAACAAGTGTTGTATAAGAAGGTGACAACTGTGAGATAACAGATTCCCAAAGGAACATACTGCCCACGCATTCCATACATTTTTGAAGCACTTATTAATTTCTGTTTGCAGTGACAAACTGAATGAATTGAGGCGACAGAAGGAGAAACTGGAGGAGAAGATAATGGATCAGTATAAATTCTATGAACCATCTCCACCCAGAAGGTATTGATGAGCATGAGCTAAGAACAAACACATGTAAGACATGACCAACCCGTTCTGTTCCAGCTGAAAACGGAGGTTTCCTGAAGTTCAGGGGAGCAGAACCATGTCTGTGCTTTGCATACAAGCCACGAGTCTGGAGGCGTGAGCAGTGTGTTATAAATGTGCTGTGTTGTTGATGACAGAAGGGGCAACTGGATCACCCTGAAGATGAGGAAGCTGATCAAGTCCAAGAAGGACGGGAACCGGGAGCGGCTGAAGTCGGTGACCCTCACGCCCACGCGCTCCGAGTCCAGCGAGGGCTTTCTGCAGCTGCCCCACCAGGACAGCCAGGACAGCTCCTCCGTGGGATCCAACTCCCTGGAGGACGGGCAGACCCTGGGCACCAAAAAGAGTAGCAGTGAGTACTGCAGGGCACTTCCTCCTGCCCCCAAACCTGGGCTCGGTGTGGGGAAGGACCTGGAAAGGTAAAGTCTAGAGGAGCAAAGCCCGGGTTAGGTTGAGGACAGATTTGAGGTGACTTCTCGTGGACTCCCTGGAGTGTTTGGGCAGGAAGGAATTCTCAGCACTCCTGAAGCTCTGAATGTAGGTGTTGAAGTAGATTTGCAGTGCTTGGGTAAGGCGAAGCAGGCACTGCTGCTGGGTCAGATAGAGTGTCAGATGTCACCACCAGTACCATTTCTGTTTCTCTCTCTTGTCCCAGCATGAATCTCTTCCCTTGTCCTGGAAGTGTTTTCCAAGCTGTGGCTGTGCTAATGTCCTTGAAAACACCTTCTGTCTGAAGGTGTTCCCCCAGCACCTCACAAAACCAACAATGCAGAGTTAATGTAGAGATACAGCCTGTTAAAAAGATGGGAATTGTTGCTGCTCCTAAAACTAGAGGGAAATGGCTAAGTGGGGAGGGTTACAGAGGTGTGGACAGATGGAATATTCCAGGCTCAATTTGCTCACCTTGGAGAAGAGCCTCATAGCCATCACATGAGGATGCCCATGGTATAAAAGGCAAGATTCTGTTTATTATTATTTATTGCCTATATTTTTTGGTTATCCACTCTTGGCATGAATCATAAACTGCCCATTTTCCCATAACTTGAGAGAGAGTATTACAGCCAAGTTACCAGGATGCAAAGATTCTATTTGATAATTGTGCACCAAAAGCATTTTGGCTGTGCATGTAAAAGCATCAGAATACATGAGCATTAACAGTCACTTCCACTCTTTGCAGTACTAATTCTAAATTTAATGTCTTGGGTTTCAAAAAGCAGCAGCTTGATTTTCTGGGGTTTGTGCCAGCTGTGAATCTGCTGAGTTAGAAATGATTCAAGCCATTATGATGGTTTTTTTCTTCTGTGCTTCTTGCAGAAGCTTAGTCAAAGTTAAAAACATTTAAAAGATGCTATTTAAGGGAAATTTAAAATCAGATTTGCATTTTTTTTTGAATAACCAAAGAAAACAGTAAGTTCAGGGGTACATTTTAGCCCTTTTGTTGCTAACTGGTCGCATTGGGAAGCTCAGTGCTTTTCAGTGTAAGGTTCAAAATGGGTACTTTTGAACTTTAAAAAAGCAACTGTTGCTTTTACATCCCAACAAGGCCGTGTGGAGTCTGAGCGAGCAGAGCTGTGGTGAATGTGTTTGCAAGTGTGTCAGCTGGAGTCCCGGGTGTGCCCATCTGCATCTGTGTCACCAATGTCATGTTCTGGAAGGGCTTTTCTGTGACAGTTTTCTTTGCATGATCCTCGGGACCTTGTAGTGTGCAGTGTCCCCTCCTGGGGAGCCACGGCTGCAGTTCCACTGGCTGAGCCTCAAAAGGGCTTTGGAGCTGGTCAGACCTCATTAATTTTCTACTCCATGGACCTTGTTCATGTCCCCCTTAATCCCAGTGTATTTCTCCACAAACTGGAAGGGCTGATCTAATTCTGGATCCAAACCTTCCTCCGTTACACATGTTGCCATGGAAACCACCGTTTTGGACAGAATTGGGGTGCATTGTGTGCCAGCTCGGCTCCGACAATGTTGCTGAGGCAGTTTGTGTCTCACCAAGTGCAGAGAATATCTCAGTGCTGGTGATAGTGCACCTTTTGCAGTCTATTTCTTCTGCTCCTAGAGTGACTCATTCCTAAATCCCAGGATACTGCGGGTCCTTTCTTTTCTGTAAGAAGCAGTTTGGCAGTGCAGCTTCCACTGACTGAGCTCCAGGAGGGAGAGCACGTGTGAGCTCGGGTCCTGGAGCTCTCCACACTGTGGCTGAAGGCAGTGCTGGCTCCGGGAAGAGACGGGTTCTGTTCCACCCTGGTCTCCAGCGGCTGGAAAGGAGATGGTTCCAGCGGGAACTGCTGAGGTGAAATGTCCTGCATGTCCTTCGGGAGGCAGGAGAAGGCAGCTCACCTTCCCTGGCACACATCAGTGGTGGCCTGAGCTGGAGCACAGGGCCTCTCACATGAGATCTCACATTCCCCATTGAGGACACTGATTCCACAATTAATTCCACTACTGATCAAGGGATTTGTTATGTGACATCTTCTGAAGCTGGTGATGGAGACTTTTCCTAACACGGGCCACTTTTTCATGCTAGTGATTTCAAGAGTCCTGTTGTCTCACAGAGGGAGGAGATCTTGGCACAAAAGTCAGGGAAAACAGCCCTTGAGGTCTCCCATCGTGCCCAGAGCCTTTGTGTGATCCCAGAGTGTCTGATCTGAGAAGCAGGGTGTGCCTGCATGGCTGTTGCTGTCCCAGCACAGGTAAAAGCTGCAGGCAGTGTGGGTGTGCGTGCTCCTCACTGCAGGGTTTTGGCTTTTCATACTCCTGCTGAAGGCACAGCCTTCTCCTTCCCCAGATCCTGACCACAAATATTGCTCAGGTGAGTGCTGTGGATCTGACTCCTGCTCTGTGCATCCTTTCCTCTCTGTGGGATGGCACCATTCAGAGCTTTTCCATAGAAAGCCCAGGGCAGGCAAGGGGGATTTTAGTTTCCTTTGCTGGCATCCACTTGAACCATTTCAGGTGATTAACAAAATCCCAAGGAATTAGGGCTGTTAGTAAACTGTCATGTCTAATAGTAGCAGACACATCCTATCATACAGTGCAAGTAAAGAAAATCTATTGGGACCCATTTTTTTATTACCAGGGCATGTAGAAGATGTTTTCTTGTGTGCAGGAACAAAATGAAACAGGAGGAGGGTTGTAAAACAGGAGATCTCCTGATCGGGGGAGGAATTGTGCAATACTCATCGTTCATACTCAGCTCAGAAAGCAGAACTGTGTTCTTAGAACACTGAAAAGAGAAAGAACAGTTAATTTCTGCTGTAGTTCTGCCATTCCAGCATTAATTATTATTCTTATTTCTTGAGTTACGTTCTCTGCAGACATGACTTACATGGTTCCCCTTTGAAGCAGATTGCGTTTAACCAAAGACCAGGTTCTGATGCACAATTTCCAAGACAAAGGCCAGGCTTTGGTGCAGGATTTCCAGGACATGAGTAGTTGCAGGCGAATTTTGTGGCGGGTAGTTACTGAGAGCCGTAAATGAGCCCTTTTGGAGGTGATGTATGTTAATGGGCAGGGAGGACAAATGACTCCAATGGGTCTTGAGCATCCTCTGGTTACTTTTTAATAAGATTAGAGAGTTTTTAATTAAGAGGGCTCAGCTATCTTGTCTATAAAGGATTATAGAGGGATGAGTTATCGTGTCCGTAAAGGATTAGAGAAGCTACAGAGGAACCATGTGTCATCTTGATGCCAAAAAGTAGAAATAGAAGAGGTTACATTGGGAGCCTCTTCCTCTGGGTGCAAACACAGGATGTGGCAATGGAGAGGAGCTGGATTTGTTTCTCTTTCAGGGTACCCCATGTGCACTTGTAAATGCATATGTATATATGCACTGCTCCACCTTTTAATACTATTTGTAATTTTAACTCTGTAATTTTCCTCATAGAATGTATCTCAGTTTGCTTTAGGCCCTCCCAAAAATGTTACAGCAACACTCACATTTGGATTTGCTCTTGGGTTTTTTTCCTTTGGTATTTTTTCAGCTAAAAAGTTTGCAGGTTTGAAGCAGATTATTTTGGTAAAATAACTAAACTCACTGCACACAAAGAGTACATCAGACAGGAGGCCCATGTAGATTTTCTGCAAGTAGATGACCAAAATTACTATTGAGCACGAAATGCAAGAACTGAAGACTGATAATCGATGGTGTCCTCCTAGAGGTGTAGGGTAAACCATTACAAAAATTAATTAACCTCAAAAAATAATGATGTGAACGTATTTTAAAGTGGAAGTTGTACTTAGAGTTGCTTTTTTTTGCTTCACATTTTTCTTTATGTTCAAGGAATGTTATTTTTCACCATAAGAATTATAGAATGGTCCATTTCTGTATTCACCTGCAAAGGAGTCACATTTATTTTTTCAAGAGCTTCAAACTTTGTCGCCCTCCCCACCAGTTCTTGGGGCATTTCTGAGCATGTGAGGGTTTTCCTAGTGCAGTTCCATATTCCAGAGTAGTTGCCATGTCTCCTGCCCACCCAGAAGCATGACAGCGATAGCTTTTAGCGTAGCTTAAACTCAAGACATTCATTTCTGTCCTTAGTTTCAACATTTAACTTCCATCTGTTCTTCTCCCCTTTTTTTCTTTCATTTCCCTGTTTCCGTTTTTCCTCATGCTATGACATTAAAGTGGGTGCACTGAAAAGACTGCCCTTTTTGAGGAACAGACCGAAGGAAAAAGACAAAATGAAGGCCTTCTACCGTCGCTCCATGTGTAAGACTTTATGACAGTTCAGCTTCTTCTCAATGGCTACACTGGCTTCCTTACTAATTTTTCACTAACCTCTCCCTGGACTGCGCTGTATTTTTCCTCCTCTTTTGCGATGTGCAAGTCCTGCTACAGTACAAGGAGCTGGAGCTTTTGACTTTTTTCCCCCCCTTTTTTTTTTTGTTGTTTTTTGAAACCTTGGCACTGAATACTTTATATGTGTGCACACACACACACACATGTTCCCATGCACATCCATATAATCTATTCAGTGCATTGTGATTGCATATATTTGTATACATAGTTGTCTATATACACATGGCCCCATGTGTATATAAATTTACAGTGCACTGTGTTCACAGAAACAGTTTTAAATGACACGTTTCCTAAGCCCTTTGTTAAGAACTCACTGTAATTTTTTTTTTGTTTAAAGGAAGTGTAGGAAATTGCACAAGGCTCTCTGGTGGTCTGTCACTCTGCGAGTATTCATCAGTTCTCGTTGCCAGAACGTTGTATTGATTTGTTTTGTTTCATTTTATTTTATAATGAGGGGTGGACAGTTTTCTCGAGTTTTGGGAAGTCAAGGTGAATATCATCAGCTGTGGTATTTTCCTGTGTTGCTCTGTAACCCCAGTGTGCCTGCAGTAACCTGCACTGTACAAGGATCCCGTGTCACCGCTGCCACTGTTGGCTGAGCACCTTTTATCCCTGTTCATCCCATTTTCTCACGGCAAGCAGCGTGTCCAGGCCTCTAACTCACACACAGCACGTCCTGGCATGGCGAGTACCCCAAAACCTGAGCTTTGAGCACTGCCTGGGCTGCGAGGAGCCTGTGCCTCCCCCCTGCCTGTCCCTGAGCTGATTGCATGATGTTTGTGCCCGCCGGCCCTGAGTCGCTTTAATGCTTAGAAAACTGTCAGCCCCTGTACCAAGCCAAGTACAACCCCTGCAGGTCCATTGCCCACGCTGATCATTTGCTTTCATTTGCATCCCAGCCATGAATGACCTGGTGCAGTCCATGGTCCTGGCAGGAGGACAATGGACAGGTAGTTCTGAGCATCTGGAGGGTCCTGATGATATGTCCACGGGTAAAAGGAGGAAGGAATTGGGAGCTATGGCCTTCTCCACTACAGCCATCAACTTTGCCACTGTCAACTCCTCCACAGGCTTCAGATCCAAGCAGTTGCTAAATAATAAAGGTATAGGTAGAAGCTTTTTGCACTGTGATGTGACTATGTAAATATTGATTTTTCTTGTGTTTTAAGTTTTTCAACAAAAAACAATAATTCAGTTGCAGTGCTAAGATAATGAATAGGTTTGATAACTGTAGTAACAAAATGTTGCAGGATTTTTCCAACAAAACGTTTCCTAGTTAAAAATTGATTGTTTCAAAAAAGATTTTAATGTGTTTTACCAATGATAAGTATTTCAATACTCTTCCCATTTTGTTTTATTTAAACCTTCTTTTATGTCTCTGTGTGTAGATACTACATCCTTTGAAGATGTAAGTCCACAAGGTATTAGTGATGATTCTAGTACAGGATCAAGAGTTCATGGTAAGATGTGAGCTTCCATTAACTGAACTAAGGATATATGATGTGATTGTTAACAAAGTTTGTAAAAGTACAGTGATTGGCATCATTGCAATGAGCATGTTCCCTGTGATTTGCATTTTTCTCTCTGTTGTATCATTTCTTCTGATTCTTCTTACCTACTACATCAAACAGATGTGCTGTGTCTCTGGTAGAAAGTATCTGTGAAGGGCATCTGAACAGGATCAAAACAGTTTCTCCTTTAATGGGAAAATGTTTTAACTTCATGTGGAGTTAATAGTAAATAAAAGAAGTTACTGTTTCAATCCTAAAAAAATCTAATCTAAATCTGGCTGAGTTTTCAATGTTTATTGTTCAGTGAACCTCAAATTTTCCACGTGCTGTAGTTTATGAAAGAATTACATGTTCCTTCAAGCACAGCTGTAATGGGTTGTTTAGAAGTGAAGTTTTAACTCCAGTATAAACATTTGCACTGAGCATGAGCAGCAGACATGCTTGAGGCCACTCACAGAGCATTTGCCTTGTCTTGGCTCAGGAGTGCAGGACCTTGTCTGTGCAGATGCTCTTGCTCCTCCTGCCCATGGCATTCCAGCCCTGTGCAGGGTTCCCTGTCAGAGCTGCTGGAAGTGACCTGACCAGGAGCAGCTCCCTGCATGCTCCTGCTTCCATGTGTAATCCTGCTTTCCCACTGACCCTCAGTTCTAAATGTACACTCTACTTCTCTTTTCCTCTCCCCTGTACCTTGTTATTCCTGTAGTGCCCTTTTCCAGCGTCCTCTTGGACCTCCTGGAAACCCCCCTGCTCTCTGACCCCTGAGAAGGCTCTCTGTTGCCCCTGGGCTTGTTGAGGCTGTGACAGTGCATGCCCTGCCTCTGAGCACTCTGTGACCAGAGTGTGAAGGGACCATGTCCTCTGCTCAAATCTTGTTCATCACAGTGTCTCCTAATTTTCCATCCAGCTTCCAGACCAGCCAGCCTTGATAGTGGCAGGACATCCACTAGCAATAGCAATAACAATGCTTCACTCCATGAAGTCAAAGGTATGCTGGAGGTGAATTCACACCCATTCTTTTCTCTGTAAGATCATCTGTGTAGATTAAAAACAATTCCACAACCAAAATGTTCCTGCTGCAAACCACAGCAGGTGATTCTCGAGGCATTTTATGGCCTCCATTCCCCAGATTGGGGACACAGGGATTACTAGAACTGATGTTTTGAATAAATACTAAAAGGGGGGTGTTAGTTTTTAAGTTACCAGTGATTTTAAACCAAATGTAACCCAACTAACAATTTTACAAAATGAGAACTCCCCAAAATTATTTTTTAAATTGTTTTTAGCAGAGAAGTTGTTCCTTTTTTTTCTCCAAGCATCCTCCTGCACTGCTGCTCTGAGCTGTATACTGTACAACTGGACAAAAAGGCATGTGTGATATATCCCAGAAACTTTCCTGGTTTGGATTTAATAGATTAACAACAACCCTGGATTTATCACTGTTCTCTGAATTTCATATATTATGAGCCTTGATACATTTTTGTGTCTAATGGCCATTCCAGCTGGAGACTGTTGTACAGACAGAGCTCTGCCAGGCAAGACTTACTTAATATTCATGGCTTCATTTATTACGTGGTGTCTGTTTGTTTGGAAATTTAGGAATGAATGCTAGCTGAGTATTTCTCACAGTTTATATTGCATCTCTCTGATTACTCCTTTCTGTAAAAGTTTTCCATGAGGTTCTCCTCGCCCCTGTTTAGAGATTTCCACTGTAAACAATTTAATTTTGTTCAAACTTAATTTCATTTCTTAAGAGTAACGTGAACTCAGAAATACTTAATTATAAGTACTTTTTAAGCAACTCACATTTACTGCCAGATCAAAAGAATTAGAGTTGTAGGACTTATTTTGCATTTAACACCATGTGCTTCCTTCAGGTCCCAGTTGTAACAAACTGGGAGTAACAGCAGAAATTGTTGGGGAAGCAGCATTGCTAAGTATTTCTTGTTGGAAAAAATACCTTCTTGCCATTCAGTCCTTTGTATTTCATTTAACATTACATTGGCATGTGCCTCACAGCGATGCTGAACAGGAGGGGAGGTGTATCTTTAGCTCTTGGAATGCAGTGTTATGTAGGTGGAGGCCCAGATTACAAGTGAAAGGTAGTTTTTACTTTAAAAAACCTCATGTTTAAAGAGCTGCCAAAGGTAAGTCAGGGGAGTGCAGTTTTATGGAGTAAAAAAGGACAACTGGATTATTTTTTTTTTTTAGTCTTTCAAATAGAAGGAATGTGATCTGATTCTGATAATGCTCCAGATTTCAGTGAGAGTTTACAGGGTTCCAGCTGTCCTGTGTGTTTCTGACGGAAATCCCTAATCCCACTTGCCCCAAAGCAGGTGCAGTGAACAGCCAGAGCAGGCCCCAGAGCCACAGCAGTGGGGAGTTCAGCCTCTTGCACGAGCACGAGGCCTGGTCCAGCAGCAGCAGCAGCCCCACCCAGTACCTGAAGGGTCACACCAGGTCTAGCCCTGTGCTCCAGCAGAGAACTCCTGAAACGCTGGAGAGTCGTGGAAAACACGTCAAAACGGGTTCTCCTGGAAGTGAAGTGGTCACCCTGCAGCAGTTCCTGGAAGAAAGCAACAAGAGTAACTCCAGTGAGGTCAGTTTGGAGGATATTTTAACTGTGTAGTGTCCCATGGGCACAGAATTAGTGCAAGACACAGTGAGTAGAATTACTTTAGGACTTTGTGGAGCTGTTGGTCCCCCCTGCATTAAGAGGTGCTGTGTATCCTGCTGCACCACAGACCAAATCATTTGGAATTTCACAGGTCCCTGGCTTGGGTAAGAAAGTCCCGTAGTGCACCAAACTCTGGTGTCCTGGTGCCTGGGACACTGGGAGTGCAGGGGGAAGGTTCACTTTTCTCCTCCCAGTCCAGCACTTCAGTTCAGCAGAGCTCTTGTCAGATCTGTCCTACATCAACAGGAAGGAAGATGTTCAGCTTCATTCCCTGAGGAGGCTCTTGTCTGCTTCACTTTCATCATTTACACATTAATGGGAAACAAAAAGTGACCTTGGAGCTTATTGAAATCTGAGAGGAAACAAATGAAGAGAGTATTTCTGTACATCAGGGACAGAAGCCTGAAATCACCTCTCCTCCACTAGGCTTCCAGTTCCTTCATCCCTAGTTCTTGAGTAGATCTGCCCAAAACCCAGAAGGGCTGTAGGATAAAGCCAGGCAGCCACTGACCAGGACCTCTCAGGAGCGAGGATCAGGCCCTGTTTATTTTAAATGACACAAGTGAAATGGGAAAATCCACATTCCCAGCTGAACTCATTGGGGTTGTCTGGGTCTGCAGAAGAAACTGGGAGCTGTCAGTCCTCATCTGGGCACCAAGGGTGCCTGAAGGTCACGTGCTTCGTGTTACTCTCTGAGATTTTCACCTTCAGTCAGAATTTAAGCTTTTAGTGTTAGTTAAAAGTAATAGTCCACATACAATGGTTTGGGAATTACTGAGGAATGATGGCAGAGGGCAAGGAGATAAAATGCAAGTTTTGATGATCTGATCTGTGGAGTCAATCAGCATTCCAGAACTAATTACAGGTAGTCACAAGCTGACTGACAGCTGCTTTTCAGAGCACAGAGAAAACTCCTGAGTGTGTATCATATCTGTTTGATAATTGCTTTTAGAGCTGAGAAATGAAAAAGAAAACCAATAATCTTTGTAGAATTGTTTTCACTTCTGTCCACAGAGATTGCTTGAGAAAAGCTAAAGATTAACCAGTATGAAATTGTATAAAGTGAACAGTTTATAAACCTAGGTTTCCTGTTTTTGACAGATGAAATCTGCAAGTGAAGAGAACCTTTTAGATGAAGTGATGAGGAGCTTGTCCGAGTCTGCGGAGCTGACAGGGCGGGAAAAGCTCCGGAAACATCCGGCTGCTGGCTGTGGGATCGTGAGATCTTTGAGTGTCAAAAACACAATTGACTTCTCAGATGGGCGATCCCTGAGACCAGAGCAGCTCATGAGGCCCAGCCTCCGAAAAACTGACGATCTCACCTTCACCAGCTCCCCCATCAAGCTCCCGCCCGGCGCCCAAGGCAAGGCCCGAGCGGTGAAGGAAAAGGTCCAGGCCACTGTGTCCCAGCGGCCACCCAGGGACTGCAATCCCTATGCCACCTTACCTCGTGCCAGCAGCGTCATTTCCACGGCGGAAGGAACCACCCGGAGGACGAGCATCCACGATTTTTTGTCTAAGGACAGTCGGCCGCCCGTGTCCGTGGATCCGGCAGCGCCCCCAGCTGACAGGAGCGCTCCCTCCAGCTCCAGTGAGTACTCAGCACACGGGTTGTGCTCTCCCTGTGCCCACTGTGTGCCCTCCAGAGTAGGGGGTGTCCCGCAGAGCCATTTGGGATGTAACTCCGAGGGGCCCAGGCCCGCCCGGGTGGAAAGGCCCAGTGGTGGTGAGAGAACTTTGCCGAGCTCGGGTGTGTTCTGGGATAAAGGCGGTGGGTGTGGCGGCGGATCCTTTACTGTGCCCCAGCCATTTCTGTCCCTGAACACGGAATTGGTCAGTAATATCAGTGGATTGCCCCCCAGATCCACATCCAGAGCAGCCGAGCAGGGAAACGCATCGGCCTTTAGGTCAGTGCCCAGGAGCCAGGAGCAGAGACCTGCTCAGGGTGAGCCACGGGCGGCTCTGACCAGGGACTCCAGCCCTGCCTCCGGGGCCGGCACCGGGGAGCCCCAGGCCCCGCTGCTGGTGTCGGAAGATAATCAGACCCTGTGGTATGAGTATGGCTGTGTGTGAGCAGGAGCTGTGTTATATAGACCTGTCAGTCTAACATGCCACAGAGGCGTTCTCCGTGTCCACGGCATCGCAGAGCAGCCCCTGCAATGAACAGATCCCTTCTGACCCGGGGGGGTTGTGTCCTGCGGACGGCGCTCGTGGACTGTGGCATGTTGGAATGTGGAACTGTAACCCCACCAAAGCCTGCATGAAACGTGACTTGCACTGTGTATATTCTGCATGCCTTTATAATACAAGCTGTGTTTTTGTTTGTGATGCATCACAAGTACTTTGGTGTTTCCCTCTTGGTCACTGCTGCATGTTAAACCAGGCGCATGCTGCATCCCGGGGACAGCACAGGGAACAGCATTCCTGGGAAAGGACAGTGCTGTCAGCTGGGCCTGAGCTCTCAGGGCTGTCAGGAACACAGGGGTTATCTACCTGGAGGAGAAATACTACTTTGCCCTTTCTTTCACAGAGCATTTAGAGAGATTTCAGTGTCTCCTTTTTGTTTATGCCATGTCCTGGCATAAATGCACAAGGAACAAATCTCAGCCTGATAATTCAGTGCCTCTAGTTTGCACAATAAATATTAATTATTGAGCTGTAAACACACAGAAATGACAATTCTTGTGAAGAGGTGATAAATAGTCACATCATACACAGCACTTGCCCTGAAAAAATGGCCTTTTCCTCCTTTTCTCTTTGTTCTGCCTTGTTTTTCCATGCCTGGGGTACAGCTGTGGGGAAGTGTTTGGTTTTGTCAAGAGTCAAACAACAGACTCCTTGTGATGTGTAGGAATAAAATCCTGTCTTGAGTATGGTGGAAATTCATGTCTAATTCTCAACAGAAGAGACACTGCTATATTAGAAGACATAATGGTGTTAACAAAGTAACAGAAGAAATGTTAAATTAACACAGATAAATGAAAAATGGAATAACCAAGGTTATAAGAGTATAGGAATGCTTCAGGGATGAACTCCTTACATCCCAGATGAGCAGCTAAAATGTTCAAAAGCCACTACGTAATGTGCCACTGTCTCTCTTCTCAGAGGTATATCGAAACAGAGTTTAAAATTGTATCAGACTTAGAGTATAATTCCATGAGCCTTAGTTAGACCAGTTAGAGGAGCCAAAATTACTTCCTGACAAAAATGTGAATGAGAACAAATATTGGAAGTGTTGAATGCCACATTGTGATTGCTACAATTGCATTTATTCTGCCAGCAGCTCTGTGGCAGTCGCAGAACTGCTGTGTGGGCTGAGCCTTAATTCCATAGTGCTTAATTAGGGAGGGGCAGCAAATCCACAGTTCCCCAAGGAAGAGCAGCAGATATTCCATGTGGGAGTGTGTGAGGGCTCTGCTTTGTACTGGAGAGGGAGCCCTGCATTTCAAGGTGGGGAGAAGGAACGAGGGGAGGATATTCCATGTTCCAAAGGCGTTCTGTGGGATCAGTGTTCTGCTCTTGGGCCGTGTCATTCGACTTCACTCCTGTGAATGTGCAGCTGTGTTGGAATTAGGCTGGAGATGAGGAGTGCTGGTACCCAAACATGTGCATGATGCATTTTGCAAATTATTTAAGGAATTGCAATCAGCTCTGAGGGCACTTACTGTAAACCAAACTTACTGTTGTCCCCAGCTTCCCTCCTGACCACCTGTGGAATAAGGGAGTGTGAGTGTCCTGGGTCTCCAAGAGCTGGTGACTCACCTTGTCCAGCTCAAGCCACTTCTTTGTTGTGGTTTCTAAATTCGTAATGAATTGCATTTCAGTTCTGAAGAGAATTAAGTCTGTGCTCCTGTTTTTGCTCTACTGAGTTCAGCAGCGGTGGAAGTGTTCTGTGTGTGCTCTGAACAGTGACTTATTCCCTGCTGCTCCTCAGCTGTGCACAGGGCTGGCTGTGAACACATGCAGCCCTGGCTCGTTCCTTGGTCCCTGCTGCCTCCAAAACTGCCAAGGCTGGACTTTGCATGGTACTGATAAACACGAATGTGTGGCTGCTGGCCAGCAAGGCTCTGTTGTGCAGGCTCAGTAGCTTGCTCACAGTCCAGGGTTTGTCTGATGCTTTGCTGTAAGTGACTGGTGAACTGAGATGCTGCATTGTGCATGTTCAAGCTGCTGCATGCAAAGAGGATTTTCTGTTTTGCAGAATGGGATGTGAACGTTTCAGTCAATGTGCAGCAGGTCAGAATAACGTGGAGGGGAGTTCTCAGTTAGGGTCAGTCAGCTGGGATTATTGCATCATATTATTGTTTTTCCATACATGCAGAAATGTAGGGCTGGGGTAGCTGAGAGTGACTGCAGCTTTGGAAATAATGCCTGTTGTAAATGCTGAGGTGAATGTCAGTGAGTGTAGCTGAGCAGGCACTTACAGTGAGTTTCCTCTGTCCCTCTCCTCTGTCCTTTCCTCTTAAAAACAACAAAAAAGTGTTTATTTATCCTTTTGCTCTCCTAATGAGTAGAATGTGTTTAATGCATGAGGGTTTTTTTATGTCCTGATAAACACAATGAATAACCTGAAATGCTTTTCTCTGCAGATGTGGAAGCTATGCCAGAAAGCAGAAATTCAAAAAGCAGGTCTAGGGAGCAACAAAGCTCCTAATTCTATTCCCCACTACATGAGCTGTGGGCCAAGTGGTGAGTTTCCTGCCCAAAATGTAAATGAGATTAATTTCATTTACAACAAACTAACAGCATTACATCTAAGACCCAGAGCACATTGCATTAACCAGATGTAATTCCTGCTTTGCTTAACTGGCTCCCCTCGCGCTCGCCGGTCAGGCCAGGACTGACTGGTCAGGCCAGGACTGGGAGTTCTTCCTTAGGGGGGAACCTCGTCCCCTTCAGCCTTTTGCCTGTAAAAATGCCATTTCTTTTTAATTTTCACATCTCCCGAAGAAGAAAGTCCAAAGAAATCCCATTAGGAAATGACAGTGCAGTCAGTTCTTAGAAAGGAAACAGGTAAATCTGGCAGAGTAGCTGAACCAAAGCTGCCAAGTGCCGGGTGCCCCACGGAATCTGCCCTTTGACAAAGCTTGTCTCTGTCCTCTCCACCTCCCTGAGCCCCTTTGGTGCATGCTCTTAGTGCTGTTAGTTCTGTTAGTCACTGAACTCTGTGTTGTGCCTCTACACCTGAAGCTTTTCTTACGTTCTTTTCTCTTTCTGCCTTTCGACTGAACACAGAGAGAAAAGTGTCCTTCAGTATCTCAGTGTGAAGCCTTTATATCTGAAGTAACAAGACAGCGACTGTAGGAGTCATTAATAAAAAATTAAGGGAATTTTGTACATTCTTCGTGACTAGAGCAGGCAAGAAATTAAAACCTACCTACCTTCCTTCCTTCCTTGAATCAAGGAGCTCTACTGGAGTCTACTGCCGAAAATGTGTAGATGGGCTTAGGAATTATTGCACATTGCACTGTTAAGATCTACTGAATAAAGGACAGTTCTCATCTCCCTAAGGACCAAGGATTTTAAGGTCTCAAGAATTACTCCAGGGAAAAAAAATAAAAATAAATTTCTTCCTTCATCTTCTGTTTTTGAAATTAGCCACTGATTTGCTTAAGCTTCTGCTAATAATTAGCCACCCCCCCCGCCCCCATAAGTAGCAGTTCTCTTTATGGCTGTAAATCTAAAGGAAATGCTGTAGTATTTTGTTGAGATGGACTGTATATACAGATACAAAACCTCACAGCTACTGGCACTTCACTGCCTTACTTGGTTTGCATAATCTGCATGAAATTGCTCTTAAAACAAAAAAAAAAAAAGTTTATGCTGATTTTTTGTTGCATACTGCAAGAGAAAAAAATTGTTTACATCCATGGAAAAGTTGGATAACTAACAGAAGGGGGAGTTATGGGATAATGGGTGTTAGAGAGAAACTGTTTGTCCTTTGTGTTTTTCACGTCCTGAGTTACTCTGCATATGTCTGTTCAGATGTTGCTGGCAGGAAACTGTCAGGGCTGGTTTTTCTATAACGTTTATTTTAATATAAGGCTGTTTTCCACAAATGCCATTTCCAGGTTACGACTGTCTTAGGATGTTTGTGTACTGACTAATTTCTTTTTTGTTGTTTGTCTTTTGACATGAGCTGATTGTGGCTTAGGAGGTTTCTTGATGGCAAAAAGAAATGTAAATAATATCATATGCATTTTACAATCAGTTCCCTTTAAGGTTCTCTTTTCCTAGATACATTTTGTTCATTATTGATTTCTATTAAAGTCAACAGATGTTATTGGTATTTCTGGTGGTTGCATATATTTGTGTCTGGGAAGATTTGCAGCGAGCTCAGAGGAAATGGAAGGAGCTTGGATCCAGAATGAGCTGTTACATGTTATTAGAAGCACATTCCTATTCCTGTTTAAAGGGTCACATTCCCTGTGTCACCTCCCAGTGTCCAACAGGCACCTCCATTCCCTCAGTGAAGGTGAGCTTGACTCTGCTGAATGCAAATCCAGAAGGGGAAAAGAGTGAGTTTTAGAAGAGAGAATTTTTTTGTTTTTTTTTTT
>VXBA01005679.1:7457-28565 GCA_013399895.1 Serilophus lunatus
ACGGGCACTGTCGGCCCCGTGCTGCCGTAAGGGACTGCAGCTCTGGCTGGTTCCCGCGTGGTCCCGGTCCCTGTTACCTGTCGTGTGTCCCAGCAGCGGCGGGAATGGCTGGTGGGAGTTTCGTGCCGCAGCACAGACTGCTCGCCAGCCTTTCCTTGCCGGCAGTGCCCCGGCAGGGTCTGTGTGGGTCCTAGCTGCGGCGGGTGTCTGACAGGAGCCCGGCAGGGGCCCTGCAGCCCTGCCCAAGGTGGCTGGAACGGGTGGCCTTGCGGTGGACGCTTCANGGCAGGGGTCCCGCGCTGGCGCCATGCTGGTGGTGGCCACGCGGAGGGGCAGTGGCCCCTCCGAGGGTGCCGCGGATGTCCTGCGGCTAGTAAAACATGGCGCCTCCAATACCTAAACACGCAGTTTTTAGCGGGAACCGCCATTTTGCCTGGAGTGAAGATCCTGGAAGAGAGGTGGAGCCCGAAGCCCGGACCGCTGGCCAATCAGAAGATGGCTAAGCTGGGAAGAAGACTGCGAGATTCACGCGAGACTCGGAGGGCTTTAAAAGGCTGACCTCGGAAGTCCTCCCTCTCTTCAGTTTCCTCTGGTCTCGCGGCTGATCGTCATTGCTACGCTGTCATCTTGGTGCTATTCTGACTACTCTTTCAGAAGGAAATACAGGTAGTGGAATAGGCACCTCTTATATTCATCATAATCTTCACCTGCAGCTGTGGCTATAAAGACACCTAGGGAAAATGTAAGGATTAATTAATTTCCTGTCTTCTAGTGTTTTGCCAATGTGAAAATCAAGAGAACTGAAAGAGTAGCATGTTTTAACTAAAGCATGGAAAAGACTGAAAAATCTTGCTTCTCACTTTTACTAATAAACATCTTGTAACCTTAAGGTGTCTTTATTTTGTTACTTTTATTTATTACATAGGACAAAATTTCATTATTTTTCTCACCAAAAAAATGGTAAAATAATGAATAGAGGCATAACTTTAAGATACAACTTATATCCTTAAAAAAGGTCTAAGTTTAAAGCACTGAAATTATATTGTTAGACTTTTATTACTGCATTTGACTTATAAAAAAATTGAAACACTGAAATGATTATGCAGTAATGCAAGATATTTAATGGAAGGATAAACAGTTTAGATTTAGCTAAATTAAAATCTTTCTCATTGTTGGTATGACTTACTATCCCACCATTATAAACCAAATCCAGATGATTCTTATCTCTGCTGCCACAAACAACTTTTTTTTTTTCTTTAAGAATACATAGCACAGGAATGCCTGGGAAGATTTTAATTATCATAAATATAAAGCTACTTGTATAGAAGTAATACTTTAATCTGAATGTGTATTTGGATAGAGGACAAGAATCTTCAAATGAACTGAGGTTTCTTTTAGAGACAATGTTAATACTTTCCTCCTGTAGGAGGAAATAACTTATTTAGCCAAGATAAGTTTACACAATGTGCAGTAATATGGAGAGAATATCTTTAACAAGATCTGTAACAGCAAGTTCAAGTTTCCAGTCCATTTAAAATATTCTGATAATTTATTTGAAATGGAATTTTAATTAACATTGCAAAAATTGCTTAAAGTTTATCAAAGTATATGGTATGATGATCATATTAAATAGAAGTCCTTTGGATAAGAAAAAAAAATTCCATAGGAAATGTAATTTTGGAGTTGAATCAGCAGTAATAAAAATTTCAGACTTCCACACTATGGACTGCAGAGTAGCTACTATAAAACCTTGGACTTCAGTTTGTGAACACTTAAGGAATGTGTAATTTCATGCATTTTGACCCAAACACAATGAAATTACTAAGTAAGAACAATACTTTTCAGTCCACTGAAGTAAATGGAAAGCAAGTCCAAATTACATGAAAATATGAATATAATGGATATGTAGTTTTGTATACATATTTGATTTTTAGGTTTCTCTAGGCCTTCTACTTGTATGCAGATTCTTTATCTTCAATCTTATAATGAAGTATCTCATAAAATCTTATGAAAACTTTTCACAGGTCATTTAAGCAAATATTTCCTTTTAAGAGATATCATTAAAAGGACTCATAAATCACAAAGAAAACATCTTTTCTGATTACTATGAGGGTTTTTTTCATGTTTCAATTAAATTTAATATACTATTTCCTAATATATCTCTTTGTTTCTGTTGACCACTGTGTTTATTTATTGGGTTTTTTGCTGACAAATATCAGGAGAAATATTGTCTGAAGTCAGAATCTGAGTTTAAATTTATCATTCTGTCATCGATTATTAGTTATGCCACCCACTACACACTTAGACTGTCCTGTACAAATATACTCTGACTGTAGCAAATCTACTGATGAAGAAGAAAAAAGAAAAAAAAATGACAAATGAATAAACTGAAAGGAAAGGCTGCAAGACTTGCAGCCTACAAGATTAAGGCCAGCTCAGGGGTAATAAATCTGAGCTAAATATTACATTTGTCTCTCTGAGTGAAAGTGTTAAGACAATCTTTTATCTGGCTGTGCTTTCCATGCACTGTGAGGAATTTATGAAAAGAGACAGGAGGACGTAGGTGACAAAACACTCATTATTGTAATGACTAACTTTTAGGAACCTGGGTTCCAGACCCCTGGGCCATGCACCTGCTATTCTTCCATGTGTAGTTCCCAAACAAATCGTATACACAGTGTGAGAAGTTACTTGGTATCAACTACACAGGAAGTTTTGAGAGAATAATGAAAGAACAGCATAATCTGCTCCTTTAGCAGATACTTAGAAACACCACTTTTGCTTTTTTTCATTTGTCCTGGAGACATTCTCTGATGTCCTTTCTGTCACAAAGAAAGACGAAAAATGTGTTTTCATCTGTATGACTCTGCTTTCTTATTAAACAGTAATTAGGAGATAAAGCACATGCCTAAACTCATTTTCCTCTCAGCAGCAAGAGTAAAACACCTGCCCAGAATAATGCGGAAATCAAACACCTATAGGCAGGCATAACAGTTTCTATTCTTAGTTTGCAGTTGTGTATTTCTCCTTTATTTTTTGTTTGTCAAAAATGTAAGGCTTGACTAGGTCAACAACTGATAATATGATTCTACAGGCAAAAGATTTCTGTATTTACTAGGAACTGTAGTTTACACTCACTGAAAATCTCTGTACACTAACATGAAATAGATATTGGCTAAAGTATACAAATAATTCTTAGAATTGCGAACAAACCCTGTTACTTTCTACCCTATTCTATGTATCTTGAGTATGAAAAATGAATTGTATCATTAAGAGATACAGTATCTCTCTGTGTAGCCCCGTAGCTGGCTAAATATGGTTTATCATTGCTATTATAAAGTCAAAGGTCTTGTACAAAATCTCTAGGACTACAGGACAGTGGGTTTGCAGGACCACTTCTACATCTATACTTGTCTTGCCTTTCTGGAATTTTATTTATCTCACTTAGCTGTAGCAGTCTTCAGAGACAGAAATGAGATTTCAAATTAATATCCCAGTTATCCCTGCTAGTGTGTTTTAATTTGCATCATGGAATGGTACCCAACTGCTTGAACTGATTTCCTTTCAGATGAAGGCGAAAAATGTGATTCATGACTATGCTGATGTTGAACCAGTTGGAAGGAAAAAACCAAACATTGAAATGTGTGTAGTATGGACATCAGTGCCTTGGCACCTGCTATTGCACCCTGTTGGTCCACTCTTATTCATCCTCACCGTGCTAGTATAGACATCACTATTGTCACAAAAAAAATCCCCATTTGAAATGAAGTCTCAGAGTATTTTTTATAGGAGGTAAATGCACTCTCCATGCTCTTAACTCCCTAGGAAATGTTGTTACTCTTTCTCCAATTTTATATTTAAATAACTAATTAATTCTTTTGTTTTTCTTTCATCTTCATTCTTTTTCCTGCCAGATAATTTTCGACTTTGGTCATAATGGAAAGATTATATTTGTCTTGTTTTCTTTATAAAGGCAAGTATCTATCACAGCAGAAGAAATATAAGTCAGTATTTCAGTGCAAAACCTGCTTTAGAGGCCTGAAATGACAAAGCAAACTTCAAAAAGTTAATATAATTTGGAACTACCTTCCATAGTTTAGGCTTCTCACAAGTATTCACAAGGCAGTCAACTCAGCTTAAGTTCTTTTTACAGTGTCTAGACTGAACTATGTTGTGTCATTTTTTCATAAAGAGGCCACAAATTTATCCAAACCAAACCAAATTTTGTTTTTTCTTAGATCTTTAGAGGGAGAGCTACAGAGCAAACCAGAACACATTTAAATTTATATATTTTTAACATATATTCATTCTACTTATTTCCTTTTTTTGCACTTCTCACATCAATATATCCCATTTCTCCTACATATGTCATATTTATCTAATTTTAATATAGGCTGCAATATTAAGTAAGGCAAAAGCATGTTCGTAAAAAACTGTTCCCCTGCTGTGTTGATTCCAAACAGCTGTGTTTCAGTGTTGGCTGGTTTACATCAAGACAGACCCCTAAAGCTCATTCTTTGTTCTAAATAAAACTGATCATGAGGAAAAAAACAGGAGCATAATTAATGAACAGTGTTTAGTTAGCAAAATTTAAAATGTTTGGTTTCTCAAAAGTTCATGTGAGGTGTAAAGGCATGGTTCGCTGAAGATCAAAGAGACCAGTCATTTACAATTCTAGATGCTCAGAGCAAAAATATTTGTACTGAACTAATAAACTACAGTCTAAATCACCCAAAAGTTAGGGACTGTCTCATTTTCTTGTAAAACAAGGGTTTCTTCAGTATATATAAAAATTTAATACAGTTCTTATACACTTTTGCAGCGTTCATTAGCGGGTAAGGATCCTAATTTTCAACACTGTGAAAGTTTTAGTGTTGAACATGCACTTCTATCTATGAAATATTAGTTAAACTTGGTATGTGGACTGTCACTTTTGAATTATAGGAAGAAATTAATCAGAAAAGATCAAAAGTGAAAAGGAAAATTGGAATGATAGGCCTAGCAAAGTTTGCCCTTTCTCCCTTCTTCCTAAGTTTTTGCTTACTAAACCTTATGTAAATTTAAAATAAAGTCCTTTTGATTCCCAGTACTTCACATCATAATTTCTTACTGAAGACTTCTAATGTACATCCTTTTAATGTAAGTTCACCAGTTTGGAAAAATAAGAATGGTTGAAAGTGTTCTAAATGTCTGATATAACAGATTGGTGGGTTTGACTAGTTTTCAGGAAATTGCTTCATATAGAGAGGAAACAGTTATGCTCCAAGTATATTTGTCTTTTTGATCTGACAGCTGAACCCTGTGAAAGATGCTCATTTATTTGTACACACTTCAGTCAGTCTTTCACTGGCAGCTGCTCAGAACATAGACATGCTTGATTTTTCCTGGTGCAACACCGTTTGAGGGAAACACAGTAGTGGGAAAAAGCAAACAGCCTTCCTTCAGTGAAGAAAACAAGCTGGAAAGAAGCTTCATTTGTGTAGGTGCATTCAGTAGTGGAGTTCCTTTTTTATCAGCCAATTATGAAATTAGTTTTATTTAATGTATTGTTTTTTCTTTATCTACTAATATCACTACTCTGTTAATTCTCTTGAAAACAAAATGAAACAAACAAACAAAAAAGACCAAAAGAATCTAAAATCTTGCTAGGGAGAAAAGGGTTTCATTTTCAAAGAGTAGTTATACCTGTAAAAGGGTTATTTAATTCACACTGTTAGTGCTGTACTCAGTGCTGCCAAAACTGTATAAGGGAAAAAGTGTATCTACCTTCATGATAAAGAGAGTTTACTAAGATAAAAATATAATTGTAAAAAAGAATGCATTAATAATTTCACCAGTGCTCTCCAATACAAAATATCTACTAAACCCATGCATTTTTTCTTTTCAATTTCTTGGCACATGTTAAATCACTTGTTATGTGGTTGTTTTGGACAAGATGTTTTTGCTGCCACGACTGGCTTGAAACCAGTGGTTTTTCTCCCGAGTATTTGAGGAAATAAGGATAAGAAGCTTCAGTTTTGCCAAACAGGGACTTCAAAGCTTGGCCTACAGATGGTTATGCATATGTGTAATACTTGCACTTCGTATGTTGCAACTTCATTACACTTCCTCCTCCGTCTTTTCAAGTGTTTTCTGAAATGCCTGCAACAAAAGAAGTGTGGTGTATGGGTGGGAGACATTTGAAAGAGAGTCCTTTTAAGTATGCTTTGAATGTCAAAGATCTGCTTATGATGTGACAGAAGACAATGCTTCTCCATGGAAGATTTAATTTTAAAGAATATAGCTAGCCTGAGGACTTGAAACAGGAAATTTTTGGCTTTGGTTTTCTTCTAGCTCCAGGATTAACAGATTCAAGACTTCTTCGGTTATAATAGCTTGGCTTTTCAAAGAAACTTATGAATACTAGAATAAGAATACAATTAAATAAATTTCAGGTTTGAAACATAAAAAATCTTTGAGAGGTTTTAAGAGCTCTTTTGGCCTTAATTTGTGTAAGTAATAAGTAATAGTTTAATTAAAAAAAAAAAACACATTCATGAAAAATGCATATTTTTTAGTATGCATGACTGTAGGGTCGATAAAATATTTTGAAAGACTTATTTTTAGGGGATAAAGGAATTTTCCCACATGAGAGAGAGCCATCTGTCCCAAGAAAGTGTTGTGAAAGTTTTTCTCTCCTCCTGCATTCCAGAGAAGCTCTCCCTGCTATGAGAAGTTCTAGCAGATATGTTTGAAGGCTCCCACAGTGAGAGTGCTGGGGATGATAAAAGCCCTGAGAAGCACAGAGAGTGTCTTTCCCCAGGCCCAGTGTTTTAAACACTTTTAGCTTTAATGTTCTTTAGTTTTTTTCAGTGCTCTTGCCTTTGGAAATAAATTTTCTTAAATCCTTCCACTCTTGGCTTTTTTGGAGATACCTGCATTATCTTTCTTCAAAATGACATACAGTTGTATGTCATACAATCATGTCATAGAAAGCTTTGAGTTGGAAGGGATTTTAAAGACCAATGATAACATGCATGATATAGATATAATAGAAAATATAGTCACAGATACATATATAGACCCTGAAAGATTTCTGAAAGGCATAGCCAAGGTATAAAATTTTAACAGTGCTATATAAGGCAATGAACTATTTTCAATTAAGCTTCTGCAGTAGATGTGTCTAGATCTTTAAAAGAGATATTCTATATCTTACTATATAAATTACAAGTATATCTACAGAAAGCTATCCCTCAGAAGATCTAACACAACATTTTATTTTTTTTTTTTTGAGGGTGAGATAATCAAATATAACTGATATTGTGTTTCCAAAGCTATTTGTATTTTGAATATTAAAATAATTTGGTTCTGTTTGATTTTTTCCCCTTTGGGGCATTCTGAATGTCATATTGAGCTATATGTTCACATGGATCATAACAGACTGTCATTTCTCCTAAGCCTGTGTATAAATTCCTGCAAATAATACATATGGGAATATACAAACAAATGTAAAAAAGAGGAAAAATACTGGAATCTATTTATACTGAGAAACACTGCTTTTAGGGGGGAAAAAAACCATATGCCTGAAGTCCTGCCAGTATTATTTTGAAGGATGGAAATAAACACGTATGTTCTGTTTCAAGGGACATTGCACAGATTTAAGAAAACATCACTTTTGGAAAATAGAAGGGATCTCAATTTTCTCTTCAATTTCCCACCCTCCTTTATTTCAGAATTCTTAGTCAAACTCTCTGCTCCAAATGTTGCAGTCCAATCTTAATTTCTATACATTTTCATACCATGTTATATACTGTTCTTTCACTTTGAAAGATTGACTTTTCTGTATTTAACCTTCCTTAATTATGCATAATCATATTTAATAATCTTTAAAAAAGAAAATGCAACTTTGACTTGATTTTTTTAGTTCTTTGACCCTGCTGTGTCTTTCCCTCTTACATAATAGTATTTAATTTTTTATTTTTTATATGAAAATTCTGACTACAAACCTACTTTTTCTCACTAAGTCAAAGAAGTTACACTGACTTAATTTATGTATCATGCCTTTTTAAGTAGATAAATTTTATTAGGCTATTATTCATAGCACCTATATATATCACTAAAGAGCAGAAACAAAATAGTTCCATTTTAAAAGAAATTTGTACTATCTTTTTATTCTTATCAGCCACAATAGTGGAAAAACAATTGGCTAAATGGTGTAACTGCTAGTGTTCACAAGTTACAGGAGAATAGTTAATCAGCACTTGCCATCTTGGTATAGAATATCTTTTAACTTCATTTTAAAGTAACAAAAGTAAGTATTCCCTCCATTTCAGGGTGGAGGGGGATAGACATGGTTCATAACTCACAACAGAAGATCTTGTTTCAGTTATTACTGAACAAGCAACATACTGTTAATATGAATTACAGAATTGACTTATTAGTAAGCTTTAAATATTCAAATGTTTTATTCCATGATTTCAGTGAATTATTATGATGAATCAGTATGATCAGTCTGATAAATTTCAAATTGGGTTATTCAGATTATGTTGGATATTAACTACTTAAGCTAGCTTAAACTCAGGTTTTAGCCTTCTTTTTTTTGTTCATTTTGAATTAAACATTATGAAAAGTTTGAATTAGCCATGTCAGTTCTCTCAGGCAGTTCAGCCTCCTTAACACAGACAAATATGGTCTAAGCTTGACCAGTGAGAGATGATATAATCACAAGTGAAAAAAACCCAAATCAAATAACAGTAGGACAGGGGTTCAATCACTTGAGGTACTGGTGAAAGACAGGCACAAAATCTGAAATGCCATGACAAAAGCTTGAACCGGAATCTTTTTTTTTTTTTTTTTTTAATGTCACTTAAAGGACTGAAATATCTTTGATATCTGTAAGACATGGCTAAAATAAAGACTAGTATTCTACTGGTTTATAACAATTCATTCCTAATTCACATAAGAAGATACAGAAATTTTTTAAAGGTTCATCTGTGATCTTTTATTTACTGAAGAGTTAAGCTAACTTGTAGTAGCTTCTTATGGAGTTAAACTGGATTAAAATCATCAGAAAATGCATATGTTTGTTCATCTTTAGTCAAAGCAAATCAGTGCAATTAAATTATTTTAATTTTTTTTTCCAGAACTTGATGATAGCACTGATTTTGCCTGGACAGTTCATTGATGGTAATCATTTCAGGAGGAAAAAAATCCTGTTTTTTAGTATCTTAAACCCTACTGGCACTTGAGATACAAGGCTTACTCAAGATTGAGGCTTTCTTTGATTTTTTTTTTTTCAACAGACTTTCTAACAAAATACAGTTTGTGAGATTTTCATTCCTGTAGTGTAATCTGGCCTGTATGTGTTCCATATGAGTGTAGGCTGTATGTACATGGGAATAAGAGAGAAATCTTGCTTCCAAAACATAGGCTACATTACTAAGAAAATATAATTTACTTATTTTAATTATGGAATTAACAGAAATAGTTAAGAGAATGCAACAAGACAGTATTCTACTATGCTAGTATGATATTTTATTGGATACAAAGTCAGTATGAGTGACTTTTTGTGCACATATTTTTCAACAGAACGTCTGTTCCATTTGTTTCCATGTCATTTTCTAAATTTCACTGGCTTCATGCTGGATACCAGGTTGTTCTCCGATGTTACTTGGTTGTGTGGTAGTATTCCTTATGCTGCACCTTGTGTAATCCTCCTGTCTCATACGGGAGACAGGTAAGAGAGGCAGATTTGGTAGTAAATGGACATTATATGTGTTAAATAGTGCCAGACCACAAGCACAATTTGCAGAAGATTCAGGTGTCTGACCAGTGATATGAGTGGGAAATAAAGCTTACTGGATAGAAATGGACACGTGATAGGCTTTTGCATGTGTGTGTGTGTCTGTGCATTGAGGTAATGGAAGGATGAGACCATCCAGCCACTGCGTGGGCTGTGTGTTTGAAGGCAGCTGCTGGAGAGATCTGTAGTGCACGTGTGTGTGCACATGTGTGTATGTTGGTGTGTGAGAGGGTGTGAATACCACCAACTGGAAAGTAGCTGTGAGATTCAGTCTTGGAGTCTTGCACGCCTAAATGTCTGCAACAGGGTTCTGGCATCAGCTACCAGTCAAACTCAGTGATCTGAGCCCAGATGCTGTAGGAATCTGTGCTGTATGCATTGTATACATGTATATGTACTTTCCACTAACAAACTCCCATCATGATGAGAGTCTATCGGGTTTTCTGTGGCCAGGTTTTGGTAGCAGCAGAGGGGCTGTTGGGGAGGCCTCTTTGAGAAGCTGCTGGAAGTTTCCCCATGTCCAGCAGAGGCAATGCCAGCCGGCTCCAGGCTGGGCCCGCTGCTGACCAAGGCCAGGACAATCAGCAGTTAAAGAAGCTCCTTCGTGATAACATATTTAAGAAGGAAGGAAAAAAAGTTAGTTTAGATGAAGATGGCTGCCAGAGAGGAGCAGAGTGAGAACATGTGGACAACAATGCAGACACCAACATCAGTGCAGGAGGGGCAGGAGGTGCTTCAGGCCCCAGAGCTGAGGTTTCCCTGCAGTCCATGGAGAAGACCATGGTGGAGCAGCTGTGCCCCTGCAGCCCATGGAGGACCACAGGAGTGCAGAGATCCACCTGCAGCTCACAGAGGAGCCCACGCCAGAGCAGGTGGACACCTGTGGGAGGCTGTGACCCATGGGAGGCCCATGTTGGAGCGGGGTTCTGGCAGAGATCTGCAGCCCGTGGGGAGAGGAGCCCCCGCTGGAGCAGGATTTCCTGGTAGGACCTGTGGACTGTGGGAGTCCCACACTGGAGCAGCCTGCACCTGACAGACTGTATTTGTGGCAGCAGTGTCTGAAGAACTGTTGCCCATGGGATGCACTTTCACTGGAATGGTTCATGAAGGACTGTCTCCTGTGAGAGGGACCTCACAGGATGCAGGAGAAGGACTCCTCTCCCTGAGCAGCAGCAGAAAACAAGAGCTGACTGTAACCCCCATTCCCTGTCTCCCTGCACCGCTGGGTGAGAGGAGGTTGAATGTGACGAAGGAGGGGGCGGGGGGGAAAGGTGTCTCTGATGGTTCNGCAGGAGAAGGCCTCCTCCCCCTGAGCAGCAGCAGAAAACAAGAGCTGACTGTACCCCCCATTCCCTGTCTCCCTGCACCGCTGGGTGAGAGGAGGTTGAATGTGACGAAGGAGGGGGCGGGGGGGAAAGGTGTCTCTGATGGTTCTCATTCATAAGCTCTGAATCCTGTTAGCAATAAATTTATTTAATATCTCCGCATAGTCTGTTTTGCCTGTGACAGTGTTCAGCAAGGAATCCTTTGTGATACTTATCTCGGCTTGTGAAGCCCTTCGTTATTTTTTCTCTCCTCTGCTGTTTGCAGGGGGGAGTGAGAGATTGGCTTAGTGGGTCCCTGGCACACAGCCTGGGTTAAACCACTACAGAGGGGAAAAGGAAAAGGCTGTAGGTGCTGTCTGTGTCCATGTGAGTGCTGAACGCAGAGTATATCTGCTGATCTGTGGCTGTCTGTGCATAGATATATACATATGGTATGTATGTGGGTTTGCCTGCCTGCTGGTTGTACGTGCTCAGCCTCTCTGCTGGTTGTACCCAGGGATAAGGGACTATGTCTGCCTTATCTCTTCTGGACAACTGAATTAGGCAACTGCTAACAGAAATGAGGCTAAAGGGTTAAAAATCAAGTATTGTAGGGAGGACAGAAAATTTGGAATAAAAAATAGGGAAAGAAAAGAAGTGAGAGAACATTACATAAGTGACAAGGATGTAAGGGCAGGGAGAGAAGATAGAGACAGGGACAACAGGAAACCTCTGTTGGAGCACCAAAACTTAGCATGATATTATATGTAAAGATCAATGTTTTTCATTGCACAATTTTCCTGGAAATATGGACATTTCACCTATTTCCTTGAAACGTAGCAAAGAAGCCTTTTAAATCTACTCAGCTGCCAGCAGAACTGTCAGTAAGATGCAGAATTAATGTGCTGTTTGTTTAAAGGGTATTAGATATGTCGAGACTAGTCTGTAAAGGTAAAATTATGGAAGTAATTATTATAAAATAAATTAAGATCAATGCAGTGACAAATACAGACATCAGAGGTGTAAGTAAACTATAAGTTGCCAAGTGTGTGCAGAGACAAATTTATGTACACATTATAAACAATGATCTGAATATTAAACAACAGTGCTTGTAAAGTTAGCTTGAATCTCGTCTTTTTGAGAATAAAAAGAAATTAACTAGAGAAACAAGACTCTATAGAACATAAATATGACATGGTTTGTATTATGTGCTCAATGCAGTCTCCCAACAGTGTTTTTTCTTGTAAACAAATTTAAAGCTAAAAACAAAGCAAAACGAAATACCACTTCCAACGGAGTGTATATAAAAACTCTCATTGAAATAAAATTATGTAAACTTTGTGGTCCTCTTTTTATTTGCACAATGAGAGCAACTTTACATATACTCTATAAATTTTCTGTCCTACACTCCTAGGAAACCCTGTTGCTTCTGAGCACAGAACTGGAAACTCCTAACTACAGATAAGAAATATTTTGCTAGGACAGTTCTTGCATGTTCTTACTCTGCATACTCGTTAGGAGTGCTTGCCTAATCAAGTGAAGAAGGTCCTCCTCAACCTCAGGACGGCTGCTGTTAACTTATGCTTTCAATTTGCTTGCTTTACTGAATTCTCATCATCCTTAATGAGGGTTCTGACACACATTATCCAGCTCTCTTGCACAACTTTCCTTCTTAACTATCATGTTACACAGCAAATGGGTGACGCGTTTTGATTAGCTGAAATGAAGGGTGATTAAAATAAGTATCCCATTGCACTATTTCATGCTCTTTTTGCCTGAGTTAGTAGTAATGAAGCATGTGCATGCTGTCTGAAATTCAAGCTCTGTGGAGCAGCATTTTATTCTAGGGATGGATTACTGATAGTTACCAGAGTAATTTGGGGCAGAATTTGGAGAGAATGTATGTATCTTGTCCTCTAGGACTTTTTTCTGTATCTCACATGTCATTTAGCTCTGAGCAAGGTCTTTGAGAAGGGAAATACTTCCCTTACAGCCAGTCATAGTAGACAGTGAGCTATTTGCTGGACAAAATAGACACTTAGCAATAGTTGCCTTCACTAAATATATGATGTTATTTCATGCATTATGCTGGAATTTAGAATCAACTCCCTCTAAACAATGATAAATACCAAGATTCTCCAACTAACTCATAATTAGCTATTCTATTCTAAAAGTACCTGAAAGAGTAAAAGAAGTGAAACTAATATAACAGCATGAGGCTGGATCATCTCATCCTGCTTATTCCCATCATTTTGTTGAACTTGTGATTGACCTATCTAAAAACTTCAAAAAGCAGCTTATTGATCATTTTTCTCAACCACTAAATACAAATTTCCATTGTTTCAATTGTTATTATAGGAGCTTTTCACATCTTTTCAGTTCTAATTTCAAGGGGGAAAGAAAAGACCAAACCATAGCTAAAAGTGACACTGAGGCTGAGAGACAAGGGGCTTTGTTGGTTGAATATTTCAGGTGGCACAATGTCAGTATGCATTAGTTTCATGATAATGTGACCTACACATTATGATGTGAGCTATGATCTGAAGCATACTATAGCTTTATTTTATTTATTTACTTATTTACAAAAAAAAATGTGTGCTGGAAAAATATTAGACGAATGAGTATTAGACATTTTTTTCACTCATTTATTTTTCATTAAAACTTCACATGTGTTAGTGAAAAGTCATAATTTTTTTGAAGTATAACTAGTTGTGCCTGAGCTTCAGATTTTTTTAATAACCAGTTAAAAAAAGTGTAAGGAAAAGATTTGAGGTTTTAAGATCAATATAGTTTCCTAGTTTAACATGGCAATAAAACCTCTATGCTGCACATATAAACATAAACATGCACATACACACTTATCTTGCTCTCTATTCTTCTCTTTTTGTCTGTGTACATATAAAAGTTTTCAGGTTCTGCTTCATGTGAGTAATACATTATGTCAAAAAATATATGCTTATGCACAATTAGATATGCCTGAATATTATCCATGTATATGCACCGATTGAGCTTGTTTCTTGGTTTTGGTTGTAACAACATGTTACAATGTTAATTCAAAGATAGTTTATTTATTAAATGTTTCCTTATTGTAATTTTACTTCTTTTAAAATTTCATTTTACTTTTAGAGTAAAATAACTTGTATTGACTTCAGCTGTCTTCAAACTGTCCTGAGATTTAAAATCTTTATAATATTATGTTTATTTCTAATATTATTTTTTCATCAGTAAACTTAATTTATAGGCTCCAGAAATAGTTAGACTGCCTCCCATGGGATTATTCTTTCCAAAGCTTAATTATTTAAATTGACTAATAAAGGCATACCCTTTTTCAAAAACTGCCTACTGCTTGTTGTGACACTGTTTCTGTAGTTTTCTGTGGTTTGTCAGCCTGTAAAACTCAAGCATGATGTAAATAATAGTAATCTTCATTTTCATATCCATCTGTTAGTATGGCATTTTGCCTGTTCAAGAAGATAAAAGGCCATTATTTACAGGACATTAGCCCTATCCAGATAGGACAGACTGAAATACACTTAAAAAATCGACATCTCTGCCAAAATATCCTCCTGTTGTATTGCAACTATTGCCAATCTGAAGCTACACGCTTCATGAGATGGGCAAATATCTGTAGTTATTCTTCAATCTACATTTTCAGCCTGGTTTTGTACTTGGTGTCACTATTTATTCTCTCTTCCTTTTTTTATTTTTTACCTGATTTAGTGTTTTGACCTTTTGCCAGTGTCAAGGGCTTGTGGCTTCTTAAGTGATTCAAATGTAATATACCTGAGCAATCCTTTAATTTATCCTGCACATAAATAAACAAATACATTCTGGAATATAAAAAACAAATTCTTTCAAATAAATAATTTCTATGCTTCTCTGAATCCCTCTTTCATCAATTTTCTGCACATCTTTCAGAATTCTGAAAGTATAAAAAAATTTTAAAATTTTGTCTTTATCTTAGGTTATTTGCCTTGGAATATTTTATCAAGTGTATAATTACATCATCAAGATTTTAGGTCTACTATTAATGCAATCTATGAATGTCTACAAAAACAACAGTGAGAATAGCTTAAAGGGGAAAAAACACAGAAAAAGAAAGTTCCACTTAATGGTATGATGTCTTTTTGTATCATACAGCTATATAAACTATTACAGGAATAACTGTGTAAAATCTGCCATACCAGGTCAGCAGCAAAGACAGGATTTCTTGGCTGCTGGACTTCCCATCAGGCTATTATAGAAACTTAAAATCAATATGGTCAAAAATCCAGAATTTTAAAGTGTCTCTGAGCTAGTCTCAAATGAGTAATCAGTCACTATAATCTAAGTGTTTTATCAAACAGAGAGGAATAAATAAAGTGATTCACTGATTATTTGGTGAACATGAGAGGCAATGGACTAGAGTATGGGGCTGTTACTTAATGGAAAAACTGCCAGTTGCCTGTACACATAGTTACAGTAGCACAGTATCACTGTATCGGCAAGGTTGGAAGAGATTTTAGAGATCATCAAAATCTCTTTCAGTCTTAGGAATGTCATGCTTTGTACAGATCCCAAGATCTCTTGTCGCTTTTGTGCATATCAGCAATATAAACTTAAATATGTCACAGACCCTGAGTGGGGTTTTAGATGAAGAGTACAAGGACAACTTTATAAAACATAGTCACCTACTTCCAAGGCTTCCCAGAAAAATGCACAAGGGCTCATATAACCTTACATAGATTGTGTACATAACTAGTTAGCATCATGTTGTTTCCAGTAAACATCTTTATTCAGCAAACTTCTGTATTCAGCACTGAATCTCCAATATTTTTAAAATTGCAAGGTTTTTTTATCAGTGTGAGATATCTATTTGGACATCATAAAGCAAAGCATGATGATTTAATGGGAAAATAATAATGATCAGAGGGGTGAGACCTGCTAAATTTTAGGTCTATGTATGCCTATTACAATGTCTTCTATAAATATACGTGTCTAGAACCAATTCTGTCAGAAGTCCAAAAGTCACTCAGCTTTGAAGTGAAAGAATAAAACATTCATTTGCATCAGATTTCATCAGGAATTCATTATTTTAACACATGTGCACAGAGTAAAGAAAAGGTTTTACAAGCCAAAAGAGGAAGATGAAAAAATCCACAGTCATCAGGAAATTAATTTTATATTAAAAGATAAAACCTATTTTGATTTTATATTAAAAGGCAAGACCTATTTTAGGTTAATGCATAATTAATGTCAACAATTTGTAGCTCACTTAGAAGTCAGAATATGGCCTAAATTATAAGCACAATTTAATTGCCTTTAAATTCCATGTCTCTAAGGACTATAAAGATTAGGCATATATGCTTTTTAGATGTAGCTATAAGGTGACTATTTTGTAAGTAGCAAAGAGATGATCCTTAGGAAAAAATCTGTTGCCACAAAAAGCACTTCTTACATTTACTAGATTTTCAATCAGGTTCACATTAATATGAGCAAAAAGAACACAGATTTTATACACAAATATTGCTATATTTTTATTGTACATCATCTGAAGAGGTCATAGGTAATTCTACTTATTCCTTGAATTGCATCAGCATCAACAATGTTAAAATTATGTTTTCCATATTTTGATTCATCTGTTTCTTCTTTAATTTGAAGCAAAACTGTATTCATTGCATCATCCTAGATGTACATATTTTTTGATTGTTATGAGTATTTATCCTAATTATCCTGGCTGCTAAAGTTGAATTTTTATCCTTCTTTGATTATTCTTATTAACTGACTTTGTTTGTTTGCAAAACTGTACAATAATTCATGATAGAATCTTCTGTAGATTTCAGAATTTTTGCTGTGGCAATTCACTAAAAAGCAGATATTTCAGGGGTTTCTAGCATTGCTAGAAAGAAAAGAAGCAAACCAAAACTTTTCCAGACCAAAAGTAAAAAAACATTTATAGAGAAAAAAAAAAGACAAAGAAAAGAAGACATAAAATAAGTCCTATAGTGTTCCTGTGATTTTCTTATAATAGGTAATTAAAATAAAGGCTCAACATCATTTGTAATAAGAAGAATGTGCCAGAGTTGCCAATTTCAGTGTCCCAGAAGGAAACATGCCTGCTAGGCAGCCAATAAAGAGTCAAGTGGGTTAGTGTTTTTCTAAGATGAGGGATTGTCTGGCTGTGTCCTGTGGTTTTGAGTCACAGATGGTCTGCAGATTTCTGTCTACATGTAAAATCCAGCAAAGTTTTAATTCTATTTCATTAAGTAAAAATAGCTGTGATTGAGACAATTTAAATAAACCTTTATGAATAGACATTTTAAAGGAATGAAAGGATGCTTAATAAAACAATGTGTGTTTTATTTATATTTATATTATTTATAAGAAAGGTATGTACATGCATGTATAAAAGCTAGAATTCCAATTTGGGTTCTATTAAAAAGGGAAGAAAAATATTCATAGATTTTTTTTAATTACTTCTACATTAATTTTCTGTAGTAAATCTAGTGTTTAGGTATTTTCAGTGTTGAGCCTTGAGCAGTTGCCTAGATATGTGGCCAATATCACTGTATAGATGAGAAAACTCTTCTGGTTAGAAAAATAAAACTCTGGTGAGTTAGCTACCCCACAACTAAAATGAAATTCCAGTTCAAATCTTATCTCTTATCTGCTTTATGCTGTTCTACCATCAATGAAAATCTGTAACCAAAGGAAGTGATATTATCCAAATTAGCATATCAGCATTTAATTCTCAGAATCTGTTCCTTGCCTGAGGAGTTAGCAGTTTGGAAAGGATTCTTAGTTATTATACAACACAGTTAATGTTTCCTTGGATAAAATGCAGATCCAGATGGTTGATTTCTAAACTGAGATATGCAAATATAGCTGTCCAAATATGGGTATTGTGGATGTGCGTATGTACATATATGTAAAACATTCTTAAGAATTTTTGAAACTCTTCTACTGTCATTTGGAAAGACATCCAGTAATATTTAGGACACATCAGTGAATTTGAAATATAAGTGTGGTTCTAGCAGATATTCATGACAGCTGAGGGTGTTTGAAATTACATTAAAACCCTACATACATGGCAGCTGAAATGAGACCCTGCTCAGTATATCAGCAGACTACAGAGAGCTTATTTATATTAATCAGTTGACTACATATTATTACCATTCTACATGCCCTAGGGTATTGTTCTAGTGTCCAGCTGCCACTTCAAAAAGCCTACGGCTCCCCCATAAATCCTATTATATTTGCAAGGCCACAGTGTTATGTTAGACACCTCTGAACATTTGATTTTTACAACTGATGACATCTTTGCAAAATTGGGAAAGGCCTTAGATGTCTAGTTTAAGGTAAGTTGAACCACACAGTCCACTTGCTTCATAAATGAGGTTACAAGTTGGTGCTGAGTGGTATCACAGTGGGTCAGCAACAGTTCCTCTGAGGCTCTGATTATCCCACATGTTGTTTGTTATAATGAAAGGCATATTCTATGTGTCTTAGATAACTTACAGTTGTCCACTTCACCAAATTTTCCTGACAAACTAATTGTGAGTTGTTGAAACCCACATTAGTTGTGAGTTGATTGTAATGGGAGATTAGATATCTATTTCAAAAAGGTAGGTTTTGGCATTGCTTTAATTTGTTATATACAGTTCTATAAGGCCATTTGAGGCGCCCTACACTATTCGAGGCACCTGGCTAGTACTGGTAGATAATGCACAGGATCTAAGAGAGACTCATGGTCCTTGGAACTTGCATTTCAAGTGACTATCTTTGAAAGACTCCAGTTTAAAATAATGAGAAAGAACTAAACAGTCCTAAGGTTCAGTGTTTATGTTCTTTTGAGTTTAACCTAGGCTTACATGGGGTTGTCTTTTCCAGACATTGAGGAACTATGAACTGGGGTCAAGAAGGGTGATGCAAGTCTACAAATATTCTTGTCTTTTGATGCTTTACCATAGAAAAAAATCCTAATGTAGTAGAATGGATTAGTCTTTATTAAATGTGTTCATATGATCTCTTAGAGGGTGGGAGGGCCCTTCAGAGGGACCTTGACAGACTGGAGAGATGGGCTGATTCTAATAAGACGAGATTTAACAAGACCAAGTGCTAAGTTCTTCACTAGTCATAATAACCCCATGCAGAGCTATAGGTTGGGGACAGAGTGGCTGGAGAGTGGTCAAGCAGAGAGGGACTTGGGAGTGCTGATCAATAGGAAACTGAATAAGAGCCAGCAGTGTGCCCAGGTGGCCAAGAAGGCCAATGGCATCCTGGCCTGTATCAAGAATCATATGACCTGTAGGACTAGGGACTGTAATGCTGAGTTCCCCTGTGCTTAGCACTGGTTAGTCCGCACCTTGATTACTATGTCCAATTCTGGGCCCCTTAGTTTAAGAAAGGTGTTCAGTTGATCGAATGTGTCCAGGGAAGGGCAACAAGGATGATGAAAAGGCTGGAGCACAAACCCTATAGGCAACAACTGAGGGAGCTGGAGAAGAGAAGGCTCAGGGGAGACCTTATTCCCCTCTACAAATGCCTGAGTGGAGGTTGTAGTCAGGTGGGTGTCAGTCTCTTCTCTCAGGCTACCAGTGACAGAACAAGAAGACGCAGTCTTAAGCTGCTCAGGGTAGATTTAAACTGGATATTAGGAAAAACTTTTTCACAGAAAGAGTGATTTCCCACTGGAATGGGCTGCCTGGGGAGGTGGTGGAATCACCATCCCTGGATGTGTGTACGAAAAGATTGGATGATGTACTTTTAGTACCATGACCTAGATGATCTAGGTGATCTAGATGATGAGATGGTGTTGGGTAATAGGTAGGTAACAGGTTAGGTAATAGGTTGGACTTGGTGATCTCTATTGTCTGTTCCAATCTTGTTAATTCTGTGATTCTCTGATATTCCTTCCTTGTCCAGGTTTGGTGGACAAATTATGGGTTAATAAATGATGGATATAGTTGTATTAAAGAAGTAAGAATTTGTTATATGAGGTAGAAAAAAATTAGCAATACTGAAATACCAAAAACCCACAGAAGAAAACCCAACAACCACTTCCCAAAAACCCAAAATGACCCACCACACCCACACCCACACCAATCCCACCCCCCACCAGGCAATGAACAAAACACAAAGAGAAACTTATTCCCCATTTCAATGTCCGAAGGTGCAGCTGATTTAAGGTAGACAGCAGAGGGCATTAGCATCATGGGAGGCAATGATGAGATGATGGCTGGAAGGCAGACGCCTGCTATCTGTTGCTGGCTGTTTTTTGGAACATGCCACCAGGGCAAAGAGACAACCCACAGAGCACATGGTGATTTCCATGATGGCCGACACTGGAAAAACCCGGGCACCAAAACCTGCCCCTTCTCCGATGAATTCCAGGCTCAAAGAGAGATAGACTGGGGAATTCTCTGATTATACAGTCCTCGGACTCTCTCAGAATCCCTGCCTTGGGTGCTTCCCCCAGTCCACCCCAAAGAGGGGTGGTCTCACTCCTCGCCAAATCCTCATTGGTCTCTCTGGTCCCATTCTGCCCCCAGCTCTGCCCCCAGCTCTGCCTCTAGCTCTGCCCCCAGCTATGCCTCTGGGCCCCACCGGCTGAAAAAACAAGGTGGCGGCCACATGCCACCACCCCACCGCCAAGGCTGCCGCCTGTAGCTGTGCTACCCTGTGTCACCTTGTGGCGGGTGTACCTTGGCTGTGACACTCCTGTGCCGGCTGAGTGAGCCCCGCCGACATCCCACGCAGCGCCGGGCCTGGTGCCACCGCTGCTGCGTCGCCCCACGTCATGGTGGGCACGCGCCGGGCAGCAGCCTCCCCCGAGCTCAGTGCCAGCCACACGAACCCTGTCATCGCCACCCAGCGCAGCCGCATGTCTGGCGCAGGCAACGCCACTGTGTGACCACAAAACACTGGAGCCTCCCCAGGCCACCCTGGCCTGCCAGTGCCACTGCTGCAGCACTGCCCGCTCTCGGCACCGCCGCAGCACCGCTCAAGCAAACCCCACATTCATGGACACACATGGAACCCGGG
>VXBA01005679.1:52960-63857 GCA_013399895.1 Serilophus lunatus
GGGGAAGGAGGAAATTAGAAAATACCAAACTGTAAATGAAATGTATTACATTTGTAATGTATTGTTAAGAGGTTAGTTGAAGATACATCATTTTTATTATATAGATGTATAAACTAATTTTCAACTGATACAGAAATTTCTACTTATGGTTAAATGCTACCTATAAAGAGCCAGCATTTTATTTGTGTAGTTCTATGGAAGTCTATGAGTTAATGTAGACCATAGGTTCCATCGGTTATTTCCATAGCGTACTTCAAATTCAGGCTTGAGGCAAGTTCTTTGATCTTTTCATAACTAAAGTTAAGAAACAGAATCAGTACAACAGCTGTGATCCCATTTGCTTTAGAGGCTTTGACATGGAATAAAAGAAAGAACTGACTGATCAATGAAATCCATAACTGTACTGAGGTAAAAGAGAATAAGGCCTGACACCTTCTAGTGAGAAAAAGAGAGAGGAAATAGATATTGTTAAAGTTTCCATTCCTCTAGATCTCCAGGGGTTATTTTCTTAAACAAATTTGGTACCAGAAGAGCCAAATGTCATTTGAAGTTAATGAAGCAGATCAGAAAGATGCAGGAACTCATCAGAGCTATATAAACACGGACACATATATACACACATGCACCAAAAGAAAAGAACAGATGCCTCTTAGAGAGCTTTGTTAACTGATACTGAGAGCACCCCACTTTCATACTTTCTTATTGTCAGTCACAGAAATTCAGAAAGATGCCTGGCCTGAAAGGAGATGAATTTAAATAACTGTATTGATATTCTTGCCTCATGAAAACAAAGTTTTTTTAATGTATGTGAAACTGCATTAGGAACGAATAAGAAAAATTTAAAGACTAGTCCAGAAGAAATTTGGTCACATATGTAAGGGTAGGAAACTTTTGGAATTACTGTACTGGTCATCTTATACTAATTAATTAGTATATTTACAGTAATTAAGATTTATATGACCCTGTCACAATTTGCTACTGCTTGCCTTGTTACACTGTAAAATCATATTGAGCTTAGAATTAAAATATAATTTCATGTGTACTCCTACAGATCCCGAAGATTGTGTCTAAGGCGCCAGACTTTCTTAAAAAGAATTTTCTCAACTGACTATAAATAGCAAATGGATGGAGGCATTATCCTGGAAGGGTTCAAGAAAAAACAGGATGTAGCACTTAGTGCTATGGTTTATTTGACACAGTGGTGTTCAGTCAAAGGTTGGACTTAATGATTTTGGAGAACTTTTTCAACCTTCATGACTCTATGATACTGATTTTATTATGTGTAAGTTTTATTTCTATAGTTGCAAAGTTTACTATCCAAATAAACCATATGTATGTGAAAGGTGTGCTTGGGGAGCGGAGAAACAGTGTATCCATATATAATTTTTGCTCTAGTGTTTTTGCTTTATATGCCTCATAAATATACAGTACTGATGTTGTGCTATCCTTTGAGAATGTTCAAGCACTTTATCTCAACCAATTTGTTGAATTTCATAAAAAGAAAATGGGTGACATTGAGAAGTGTCTATTATTTCTTTGACATTGGGCTGGTGTATTCATCACATACTTAGGTAACAGCGTTTACCATCTGTTATAAGAAAAGGCAAATAAATTCTGAAATTATGTATTATTCTCTCATTCTACATCCCAGGTCCTGTAATATATCAGCACTTTTCTGTCAACATAAATTTTCTTTACTGTAGCATTACACAAAACCAGTTTCTGACCAAAGATACATAATAATAAGCACTAGATTAACTAATACCTTTGACAATGCATGAAAAAGTTTATTAAAAAGTTGTAGCTAAAACTGAAACTGGCAAACAGCATACCACATCACATCTTTTCTATAATGGACAAAAACCTTTGCCATATGATGTTATAATAAAGGAATAGTAGAATATCAGCAAGTAAGGGATAAGAAAAAATCCATAAATTAATATTAAAATAAGCAATTACAAAATAATTCACTAGAATATATCTTTTTTAATTACTAGAACTAAACTTCACGTTAGTGAGTCTAGCCTTAATACAAGAAGCAACAAGAAGAGACATAAGAGCAATTTACTTTAAACTGTGCAAAATTAAATTATCTTCCTGAAATAGGAAATGCAATACCTGTTATGTAACCTCTGCAGAATAATTATTCAGCACAACATGGTTCAAAACCCTAAGAAAGCTTTCTAGCAGCCTTCATACACTTTCTGTACAGAAGTGTGATGACAATAAAAACGAAATGATCAACAAAGCAAAAAATTCCCTGTGATAATAGAAACAAAATCAACCAAGCAAAAAATCCCAAACCAACAAACAAAATCAAAACCAATCAACCAGCCAAAAAACCCCAAAACAATAACAACAACAAAAGGCAACCAACCAGAAGGAAAATTACTCATATCTCTCGGCAGTGTAACATTGTTCAAGCCTTTAATTATTGTTTCATTGCTCATAATCCTAGACATTTGTGCAATAACTTGGTAAAATATATATATATATATAATATATATATATTCATGTCCAACCTCTAGAATAAGATTTTCTTCACTTACCCTACCTGATCAAATTAGGTTTTAAAAGTACTAAAAGTGCCACCAATAAGCAACAAGCCAGACATTTAAACAAAATTTGTAACAAGACAAGAATACTTTATTTCAAATCATTCTAAGTTTTCCAGTCTTACAGTTTTATGTAATTTCAGATAAAGAGACATTTGTTTGTGTATTAGAATTTGCGTGGAATTTGTCAAAATTCTTCAGGAAGAAGAAAATCAAGGCCTATTATTCTTGACTAAAATTTATACAGTGATATATATGTATTGCTAAGTTTTTAATGAGTTTTCTACTTTTCTGAAGCTTGTTTCCCATATGAGCCATTACAGCCTGGTTGAGCATTGTTCACTAGTGCACTAATTACTGAACTTTGACAGAACTAGACAGATTTTGCCATGCTTAAACTGCATATTTTTAGATAAAGTTCTTTCATCCAAAAGAAAAAAATGTATCTGTCAAAATCTTTCTTGGGGAGAATCCTCTCCTCCCTCCCTCCCTTCCTTCCATCTAACATACCCGTCAAACTTAAAGATATTAAGAATTAGGTCTACTTTTAATTACATAAAGCGATCAAAGAAAGGGTACTCTCGGATAACTCAATTTGAGCCCTGATCAGAGACATTATTGCTTAAAAACTTTTTTTCAGAAAGGGGATAGTTGTTGACCGGCTGAGAAACAAATGTCCGTAGAATTTAGCTGACAAAAAAGTAACGTATGTACTGGGCATGCAATATGAGATAAATCATGTATTAGAGGAAGTAGCAAGGAAACTGTGAGTAGAATAATTCTGAAATGGCTGGACTAAAAAGTTAGAAAAGCTGCATTTTAAGAGACAATTAGTTATGACAATATAGAAAAACAGATGTTAAATACTGTAATTTGCTCCCTTATTTTTTTCTTTTCAGTGCAGTGTACACACAAGTGAAATAAAAGAACTGGAACAGGTGCTAAAACTCCAGCCTTAATGAATCCAAATAAGATAAATCCACTTAATGTTTATTATTCTATTCACTTTCATGCAGTGAACTATCTCAAGACTAGATTTTAACTTTGTGCAATTTCTTTAAATATGTTACACTTCTTTTTAAATAATTGTACCTCCACAGTTGTATCTGTGCATGTATTTTACACTCAAAGGGACTTTCATATACTTCCAAGAAAAAGGAAGACAGTAAATCACTGAAAGATAACAAGAGCAAAGGTACAGACGACTGTGGGAAATTTTGATTTCCTTTAATTTTCTTCTTTTATTTTAAAATTTCTTTCTGTACTGTTACTGCTGCTGATTTTTATCCATTTCTCACAACCAAATCAGTCTGACTTTTCTGTTGGGAATACATGATGACTTCAGTCTACTGTTGCTGTTCAATTTCTATCCATTTCACAGAACAACAGAACCATTTGAGATGATCTACTACTCTTGAGATCATCTACTACTAACCCCCAAGCAGGTTCAGCCAGACCAGGTTTCCTAGGACTGTGTTCATCCAGGCTTTGAATATCTTCAATATTTGTGGAAGTGTAATTCTGTCTGCTATTATCTCACAATGCACCCATCTATCTAAAGTGAACAACCCATTTTGTGCAGAAATAATGACTCTACGATGTAGTAGCAGAACTTCATAGTGCTTGAGTTTTTATAGTAGTCCTGCTAAAAGAAACTTTCCAGCACACAAGAATGAGGCCTACAATTTTGTTGTGTTTTATTTCAGGTTATTATTTCTTCTTGATGAAAACTATATGACACAATATTTATTTTAAATGATTAAGAACGATTATAGGGATTTACTATCCCTGAAACAGCAAAATCAACCAAGAAAATGAAGCCAAACCAAAAGCACGTCTCTTATGTTATCTTTAGGAAACATTCGATGAGAACTTCCTCTATTTATAAACTGACCGTTATTCTGTGTACAAGTAGGGGTACAAATCTAACGCATAAACAGGGAGGTAACATTTGGAGGACAGTCAGGAAAACATGAACCAAGAAAAGTCTATGTTTTATCTAAATTCATGCAATACGCAAAGAGGTTATAACTCACAAACATGCATCAAATTATTAAGGAAAATTCTTAATTTTTCTTCTAGAATAAATTGCATAATCTAGAACTAGGGCTGAAAAGGAATGATGTGCAATTATTTGTATATCTCACACTGATTTTAGATACTTAATGAGCTGAAAAATATATACTAGTCAAAATAACTACATCCTGCATTCAATAAACCTCTATAATGGTGACAAAAATAAAAATCTTCCTTAAAATAAGGCTAAATAATGTAAAAGCCTGCTCATTAATTAGAATATTTTTCCTGGTTTATATAGCCTATTGTCACATGCTTTCACACACTTTCTTTTGTGAAATACACATATTTATTTGATAGTCAATAAATAGTAACAGCTAATTTCTATACAGTGAAGAAATATTTTTTAGCTATTCTTAACACAGGGTCTATAAGAAAATTCATATACTTTTCCTGAATTTTTTTTTCCAGTTAAGATCTATTTTAGGATAATAATAATAATATTAATAATAATAATAACAATGATAATAATGATAATGTGTTTTCCTGTTAGCATGTATGGCTGCATAACTGTCAGTATTATATGTTATTTCCATGTCTCAGCCTATTTGCATAAAGGAAAGTCTCCTTGGATTTTCCATGCTACTTATTGTCAATATTTCTTAACATACAAACTTGATCACTGGCAACTTCTTTTAAAATACTTTCCATCAATCTGTCTAAGTGATTTCTTAGTCCCAGACTAAAAGATTTACAGATGATGACTACTAGTGGAATTGTATTCAAAAAGGTCTAGCAGTTAAACTTATTTCCTACATCTTGTTATATATTTTCTGCTCAGAGCGGACAGGCACTATTTCATACCAGTCTACAGGTGATGAAAATGTTCCCTTTCTCCTGATCTATAAAATATCTGTATAAACTCTTAAATAGTTCCCACATCTGAGAAAATGATACAGGATACAGAAAAATACATACCAATTAAAAGTAATTCTGATAATAAAGAACAGAAACTTTGATGTGATCTGTTGGTTTTATTATCTTTATTATCTTATTATTTATCTTTGTTATTTTGTTATTATCTGTTATATTTTCTGTTATTTATACCATTTCAATAGTATAGCTCAAAGATAAGATGCTGCTGTGATTGAATCACTAGCTCTGAATGAACTCACATATTTTTACTGATTATGAAAATGCTAGAGTAAATTCTGAAAGCAGTTGGATGAACATAATTATGTAGAACCACAGAATGACTTGGATTGGAAGTCTGAGCCCTACATGATCTGTTATATAACCAGAAGTCCTTTTGTGTCTGTGTCTCATTGCCCTGAACAAGAACAGCCTACAGAAAATACTTCCATTTCAGCACTTAATTTTTTATATACATTTATCTGAAAGAGTCTCATAAATACTTCATACCAAAAATTAACATTTGATATTCTAAATCAAATATACTTTGGGAAACTTAACACTTTTTAGTTAGAGAACAGATTGAAATTAATGAGAATGGAGAGGTTGCAGCTATAGTTATTATCAAGCTTTTATTAATCAGACTAAATTTTGGTATTTCTTATTTTATTATTAATCTTCCTAGATTAAGCATTCTGACTCTTTTTAATGATAACCTCAGAGACTCCTCAAGAACTATCAAGGCAGAAAGGATAGGAAGTTTGGATTCTAAGACTGTACTGAAAATGGTTCATGCTACTTTGGTTTCACAAATTTTAACTCTTATGCTGATTCAGTCACCCCTAAAGTAGCCACTGAGGGTAAAATCCTGTTACTTATCTAGTGTCATCTAGAGCTGCCAATCTTTTATGAGTATTTTCTGCAAATATTAATTTGTATCCTTCAACACTATATAGAGATTCCTTATGTACCCAAGATTACCCTAAATCACATAAAATAACTAAATAATAATTTCAACATCTTCTCACTACATTTTAATATGGTTTCTATTGACTGCTTTGACTAGATTTTTATTAGGTAAAATGAGAAGTGAAAAATTGAACTGGTAGATTTTTCTTTCTTGTATATGCCTCCATTTAGATGTCTTAATCTTGAACCAGATTTTACTCTATATGTTTCTCCAGTAAGAGGTATTATTTTACCTATCTATCTTTATGCAAAGCATAAGGTGAAAAATAGCAGAAATTACTTTAATGCATTTGTATGAAATCAAATTAAATTCAAGAGAATGGAAATAAATTAATTCCTCTTTAAGTAAAATAGAGCCATCCCTTAGTCAAAAGTAACTAAAGGAAGGCAATACTATCCAAATGTAAACATAATAGTGCTGAAATAGAAATTCAGGACACATTAATGATGTTGGAAGTATTTATACATTTTGTGCACCCAGAAGGAATGTTCTCAGAAGAATAATCTCTTCAAACTAAGGAGAGAAAAAAGTCCATATACATCCCTATCCTAGGTAGCAGCATCAAGTAGATGATTAACTATTATTTTAGTCCTATAATAGTTCCCTTCTGACTCCATAAAGAAATCCAAGGCATTAGTCTCTTTGAATGGCAAATATTCACTCTATTGTTTAACCTTGCTTTAAACCCACATTTTTTTAAGGAATAAAAGCCTTTTTAGCACATTGCCTCCAAGTTAGCTATATTCGAGTTCCTACAAAACATTATAAAAATATACTGAAAAACATTATTTCTTAGGGAAGATATCTTTTTTTCTGTTGACTTATTTTCAAATGGTTTGCATTTTTTGTCATTTAATTTCTCCAAGACTTTCTTTAAAATATTGAGAAATAATGGCATATGCATCTCTACATGATGCCATGATTTTAGCACCCTGACTGCCTATATATAACGTATCTAAATGGAATTCTGTTTTTTAAAAAATCCTATAGCATCTCCATTATATCTATTTTGTCATATTAATTAACTTGTGTCTGAACTTCTGTTTCAAGGTTTGCCTCAACCTCTTTATGCAGCTAAGGGTACAGATTTTTATCTGGAATGGCTATTACAGTAATTTCCTGCATTAGTTACATGGTCATGATACAGATTCTTCAAGACATACAGAAGAAAAGAATATACTTGTTCTGTTTTACCATCTCATATGTGTAACTCAGCATCGCCTCTCGTTAGGGTTATTTTGACAGCATGCAGTGCTACATTTTCATTCTGTACTGATTTTTGGACCTTTTTTGCGCTTGCAGACTGTTTGAGAACTGATATGCTCAGTGCTGGATCTCCATTCTTCATGTGAGGTTATAATATGTTGTTATTCAATTCCATACTTTTCAAGACTTGTTGCCTCTGTTTTACAGTAGACAGTGTTTCAAATTTCAATTTTTTTAATCAAGGGAGGTATTTTTTTGGTTAGTTTTGGTTTTGGTTTTCAGATGTTTAAGAATCTCGGAGTTTACCTCAGTTCTTCAAAGCATAAATTGACAAGACATTAGTAAATGTATTCAAAATTCGAGAAGGCTTGTATGCATTGTTTCAATTCAGCCCATTTTCTACTGAACATTGAAACTCAGCCTGAATTGTCCGGAAATACCAGGCATTGAATGCCACATTGTATTTTCCTTACCATATCTCTTCCTCTCTAAGTGTATACAAAGTATCATTATTTTAACAAGCAAAAGTATGAAAACCGGAGAACTTTCTTTAAACCAAAGAAACCATAAGAGTACAAAACACTATTTCATTACAGTGCACATCAATAAAGCCTAAGAGTTCAAGAAAGAGAACAATAAACAAGGTAGCTTCTTTTCAAAAGACACTTTTTCATTACCTATTATCTTTTGTTACAATACCAATATTTCCTTTTTTGAAGATAAATGTGCCTTTTCTGTTTGACCATTTTTGTAGCAGAAGGGCAATATTGTCCTGACAAAAAACCCACACAGGTTTAACATTGTTTTCCCGTGTTTGATAATAAATAAAAAATAAGATTTATTGTAAATAAGTCTCAATATTTTATCCAGTCTTAAGTCACAAATTAGTAGTGGCTTATCATCTGAATTTAGCACTGTTTTCCTGGGAACCAAATGATAATGTCACGAAGGAGGAGGGGCAGGGGGAGGGGTGGCATGGGCGGAGTGGGGATGTACATGGAAGGGATAAAATATATATTTACCACTGACTCTGAACAATCTCAATGTACAAATGTTCAGGTTTTACTAAGAATTACAATGTGTATTCGATCTGAAGAAAACCAGAAATTACTGTCAGACTGTCTTTAAAGGTTTGTGGATTAGTTTGGCTTGAAATCTTGTAAAATTTTGCTGCCTCATTACTCTGAGAGTGAATTACAGTGAGAGTAATTTCTCAATGCAATGCAATGCAATGAAAGTACTCCATCAATGTTCCTTAAGATTATGTCATTATATTGAAAAAAATATTGATTTGTTCTGGTTTTCTAGTTGAGCATTCAGTGATTTGTTTTTTGCATCTACTTCTTAGAAATTATTTCAACTTTTGATAAAATAAATCTCATTTTTTACTTCATGACAAATGTATAAATAGCAGTATCATACAGCCCATTATGACAAAGTGTATATTTCTTCCAGTATAATAACTCATTATTTATCTTATAAATAAACATATACCTCTTTAAGGAGATAATTATCTCACCAATGGAATGGAAGAGTAACTGATTCTAAATAAAAGACAATTCTGTAAGGGAGATAAACAGTAAAGGAGGTGTTAACTAATCTAACTAGTTAACATACAGCTAACCACGAAAATGTTAAAATGGAAGAAAACTGAATTACATTAATTACAAATATCAAAACATTTTAAAATTGGTTTGTACTTGTGCCTTGTATGGAAAAACCAATTTTAAAAATGTTTTTTAATATTATTTGATTAAAGATATGAATTTAAGTGGATTCAATTAGATATTGTATGTTAGAACATATGGTAGTATAGTCTATTAAGAAGTAAATCAGAGATGACACCTTAATAAAATGCTCTTATACATGTATAAAAGACACTATTGCTATATAACTGTAATATCTGACCAAAAATGCTAATAATTTTATATTTACTTGGACATAGCATCAATGTTGTAAATTATGAGATGTCTTTCTCCCATACAGAGCTACTAGTTGAAATGGGAAACTAATGTCGGATCTGAATTTTCACATGTGGTTCAAAGGAGTATATGATATATTTATTAGTGCATCAGTAAGGAACCATAGCTGAGTCCAAAATGCTACTTTATAAACTAATTTTGCATCTGGAAATTCGTGGATATTACTGGAAATGTGACTTTATGATGCTACTGAATATCTGAATATCTGAATACACAAGCGTTGGGCAAGCTAACCACTCACCAAGCTCAGTAAGCCTTTGGGAAAAATGAACACATTCTTTTAATATGAGAAGTAATTAAATGAATAACTATGAGTCTCTTGAGAAACTTATTGGAGAAAAAAAATGATATATAATATTGTGGTGGTTTAAACCATCTTTTAGCGTTCGGGGGCAGGTTCAATAAAAGTGACAGAAAACTGAATAGAATGTTCAGCAGATGAACAATTTATTACAAGGAATTTGAATTAGAGAGGTAGGGGTAACCCCCCGAAGACTCCAAAATTACATTGAGGGACCCCCAACACGCAAGAAAAAAAAACACACAAAAAGGGAAAAAAAAAAAACCACAACAAAAAAAGGAAGAGAACTGTTCCTTTCAGCCACATGACTAGTTGAAAGGAACAGGGAGGAAGGGTAGGAAAGGGTGTCACCTTCTTTTCCCTCTCCGAAGGGCTTTGGGCCCTCCAAACGCTCTGAAAAACACAGAGGTGAAAACGATATTCTCTCTCCCCTTTCCGAAGGATACTTTGCTAGCCAGCTGGAAATAGCTCCCGGGTTGACAAAAATGGGTGGACTCCCGCCATGGGGTCTGCAGGCGCTGGACACCGGGGCTCTGATCCTTCTCCTCACAGCGGCAGCCAAAAAAAAGAGAGCGGGGCGGGGCCGTGCCTCGACTTTTAAGCATTCTCCATCTCCCGTGAATATCGTCGCCTTCTTCCTGGCCAAGCTGGCTTCCCATTCATCCAGCCAGTCGGGCCCCACATCAGTTTCCAGTGTTTTCTCGATGAAGAACTCATGACTTCAGTCGTTAGGCGCCATCTTTATTTTCATGGCGGCCGCACTTCAGAGATGCCACAGCACCAACACGGTCCCAGGGCCAGCTCTCTATCGGGGTCCGTTAGCAGCCGTGGTGCTGAAAATTCCTGGCCAGGCTGGCCCGGGGCTGTGTGCTGCTGACCGCACTCCCGGGTGGGGGTGAGGAGCCGCCGCCCCCCGGAGGGACGCTGGGGCTTCCCCGCGGCTGTGCCCCCAGGC
>VXBA01005679.1:64108-94372 GCA_013399895.1 Serilophus lunatus
TTGCTTACATTCTTCCCCCTCCCAAAATCCAAGAACGCCCCCAAGCCCCATTCCCCCTACGATCCCAGCCCCCTCAAACCAGTACAAATATATATTATACATATATATATGTATATATTAATAAAACTGTAAATAATGGCTATATAATTATTTCTCAATGTAGGTACAAAATAGATTTTTTCAGTAAAACTTCCTATTACACCTTCATTCTTGTTATATAATATTAATAATAATTAATATTAAATAATATTAATCCTGTATAAAATTCAAAGTTAAAAAACCAAAAAAGAAAAAAAAAAGAAAAAAACACAACTATAAGTGTTTACAAATAATCACATATAGCATTGCAGAACTGCTGTTTAATTCCATACTGCTTAATTATATCTACACTACAAACCTAGTTTTCAAAAGAAGAAACCAAAATAAATTCAAATAGTATGAAAGAATTTAGGGTAGGAATTGCAGAAATCACAACGATTTTAATCGAATCTCTTGTGTGCAGTAACAATGTGTGTCCTACTTTATATTACAATAACCTTACAACTTACATTATAGGAGCTCATTAGATGGTGGGTAGGTATCCCTAAATGCAGTCAAAGAACTTCAAATTCAACTTAGAAGCAATCTTCCCTTTTATTTTTTTAGATGGGTCTTATAAAGAATATGATCATAACCTTCAACAACTGATGCTGTGCTTTAGAACTAATCTTTCCTTTGACTGCAGAGTGTAAGCTGTGGCCAGACTGAAAAACTGAACAAAAAGGTTGCAATATAGGTAATATTGCTGTTCTGTCTTTCATTTCCTACAGTCCCATCCGTATTTGAGTCTGCGAGATTAACTGTTTGAAGGCTGTGGTGTTCCACCTATTTTCAGGAAGCCTGAATAGCCAATTATATTTCTTATGTTAAAAATAAGTGTCAAAAAAGTTCATCTATGCAGGATAAGTGAGTACCTCATTAGAGCATGAGCACTGTACAACTAAGAACAGGAAAAGTCTTGTAGGTTTTCATCCTACAGTTATAGTAAATTCTTCCTGTAACATATAACTAAAAGTTCTACACAGTCTACAGATGGACACACACATAAATAAATAGATTATATATTACATAATGAAAGAGTATGTACTATCATACATATCAAACAAGACAACATAATATGTGAGATTGTGGGAGGGGATATTTTGTTTTTTGGTGGGTTTGGTTTGGTTTTTACTGATGAGTCTTACTTCTTACATCTAGGAAAACACACACATACATAAAGTGCAAAAGGTTTAAGTTGATATTACTTATAGAAACTTATGTTCCTGTACTACAAGCACCTTAATTTCAGCCAAATACTTGGTAAAATTGTCACAATAACAGGGAATACAGGGATTCCATAATGCATTACACAGTTTTGGGAAAAATGCCTCAGAAGTATCCTGACTTCAAATTTAGACATGCATGATGGCGAATAGGGAGGATGGATCTCTCTACATTCCGGAGTAGTTAAAATGTTTTGTACTTTTATGTAATTTAATTGAAAGTATTTAAAAAAAAACTATTAAAAGAAATGACCAGTGACAAGGGGAAAAAAAATAGTTCCATCAAAATGTTTTTGACCCATTTTACATGAATTTTCAGATTTTTAGATGGAGAGGTATTTTTTAATACAATAACTGTCTATTTTAAATGTCTTCTATGTAAAAAACTTGTAGAAGAGAGATGACAACAGGTTAGAGATTTCAACTCAGTAGCATGAATGCCTGCATACAAGACAATATCCTATGTAGTTGCCATTAGCCTCAGACGTGTTTCCTAATGTAAAGAAACTTCTTTTAATCCAAAAGCTAAACAATCTCTGACACAACATGCCATCAATGGATCCGGTCTAGGTTCACATGGAATGCTCAGACAAGAGCAACAGGAGACGGCACCAGAAAAAGGCCTGGAGACAAGATGCTACACAGATCCAGAGTATTCAGGAGAAAAGCCTAGTGACAAGTTACAATGTTTGTCCAAGGGAATGGCAGAAGAAACTATTTTTCTACAGCACTGGGCTGTAGATTTGCAGATATGAGCCTATCTGCAGATATGAGCCTATCTGCAGATAAGGCCAGATATGAGTCCACAGTGGCCAATTTTTGTCACAGGAATGGAGAAAGGCACAGCTACAGCATTGCTCAGTTCAGGACTCAGTGACCATGCCTGAGCTGAAATGGAATTCTGGGCAATGGTCGGGGGGGGGGCGGAGGCCACAATGGATGCTGAGCAGGAGTAGTGAGTGCTTTTAGTGGCCTTAGGCCCTGACAGAACCTCCCAGTTTCCCCTCACACAAGCAAGTGCTGTCCTCCTGTCTCACAGACATCTCAGCTAAGAATGAACATGATGTACATGTGCTTTGGGACACGTGCCTTGGGACATTAGGGGTCTATTTCACCAGATGCAGAGATGGGGCAGGGAAATGGAAAAGCGGCATGGCTCTGAAACTCAGATCCAGGTCACAGGATCACAGCAAGGCCATGGTGTCACAGAAAGATAATTGCAAATAGTGCTTGGTAGTGAGAAGGGGAACCTGCAGCTGATACAGAGACAGGACAGAGCCTTGAAGCTTGAACAGGAGCATGACATTGGCGACTAGGAGTTTTGTCAGGACCATGGTAGGGACAACATAGGGCATTTAGAGCTGGGTGGGACATCCGGGATGTTCCTGATGTTCCTGTAGGGAGAGGATACTGCCTCTAAAGAGGACTGAGGAGAGAGAACTCACTCAGGTGTCTGGGGCTGTTCAGCAGTTTAGCTCTACAAGGAGATCCAGAGTACAGGGCCAGACTTTTTACTTTGGAGAAGCCATGGGGGCTGTGGGACGCTCCCCATGGTGTTTGGGTCAGAAACTTGAATTGACTGGCAGAACAGAGACAGGCTTGATGGCTCCCATGGGGCTGAGCCAAGCACAATGAAGACCCTGGGTTTAACTGCAACCCTCTGATGGGCACTGTCTTGTATGGCCTGAATGTGGCAGACAGCATCAAAACCGGCAATTAACCCTATCAACAGTCCTTGGCACTCTGGGCGAGCACTGAGCCAAGGCTGGGATTGGTTCCTAGCAGAAGCATGAGATTCCCAAACGGTGGTCTGAGAAGTCAATCCAAGGGATCAATCGTTCACGATTGGAGACAAGTTAACTGCAGTACAGAAACAAAGGATTTGTCCGGGAGACACAGCTGGAGACAGGCACATCTACAATGGTCTCACCAGGCCTGGGTCAAATTGGATATCCTGAGCTCATGGTCAGACAGGGAGTGTGTGGACTCAGTTGAAGATGATCATGGCTATTAAGATCCCTTTGGTACACTCCAAGACATCCTGATGTGGATATTAGTTTCTACTTCCGTTTTGAGCTCATTATCTATCGCTGTCATTTCTCCAGTGTAAAGATTTTTCTACAGGCAAGTGGATTTTCCTACAGACAAATCTAGGTATGCTTTTTGTTTTCAAAACTGAAATCTCAGGGATGTCAATAAGAACCATTGGCTCTGCCACTTGTGACAGCATGTATTTTATATTTACCCTAATATCTGTGAACCATTCTGGTGCTCTAATCCACTTTTAAAATTAGTTGTAGAAAGCAGAACAGAATGTGAGCTCTAATCTGACCAAGATCTTTGGAACTGACTCAAAATTCGTACCTGAGTATCTGCTAGATGAGAAAATTGTGAATACAGACCTTGTCCACAAAAATGAGATTTCCGGACAACCTGGCAGAAACTCAACAAGCTTTTGCTATTAATGTGCATTTTCCTGGTAAAAGTTACAACTTCTGAATTAATAGAGTGAAATTTGACAAAGTAGAAGGAAATATGGTCTTTTCAGAAAGGTCAAAGGAAAACTGGATAAAAGCTGGATGAATTTCAGAGGTTCAAAGATTCAATAGTGAAGCTGACAAGAATATGTTCAAAGCCCAACAAGTACTTTTATTTTCTCTTTTAGCTGCAACAGGCAGTGTTGAATCTGGCTGGAATCCTGCCTACTATGAAGGCTTTCTGTAAGGCTTAGGCACAGGAAGGCTATAAGAAACATCAAATTTGATTATGAATTTAGCTAAACTGGGACAAATTTGAAAAAAGGTAATTAGTGATGGGTTTCTCCAGAGGAGAAGGTGCTGAAGAAAAGAGGGATCAAAATGGTTCACAGAATTATAAGCATAGAAAATGGAGAGAAGAGGAAACAAAAGGAGATAGATGTATGTGAACAAGCTGCTGAGCAGCACACTTGCCTGACTGAGCCATGTACCTGCTCACTGCAGTTTGTCCTATCTTGTTATTAAATCATGTTCTTTACTATTTCTGTAGTTTCACTCAGTGTGTATGGACCTATAGGCTAGCACCTGGAAAAGGGAATAGAGTTCACAGGAAGTAGTCAGGGATGCCTGCAACTGTAAAGTGTCTTTTCCATTAGAGAATTTTAATCCTCTGTATGTATATGCGCTGATACTGCCAAACTCTAAACCTCACTAGCAAGAAAAATGCAAGCACTGGCTAGCTGGGTTCATGTATGTGAGACCTGTAGGTATTTACATGGATGCCATGACAACACTGCCTTCTATCTGTCTTAGTTTTTCTGGCCAGACACGCTGGTAGGAAGTATGCATGTCAATGCAGGCATGTACCTCTACAGCTGCCTCTCTGGAATCCATGTTCAGTCTTGCTATTGCCCAGACCTGTCAATGGGAAGGAACTACAGCAACCACATCCATCAAACTGAGAAGAAACATCGTGGATCTGATGGTGCACAGTTTTCTGCTCCAGGGGTTTGGGAAGGCAGTATCCCCTCAGCCCCAAAACCAATTCACACAACTCCTTGAAAAAGTTTGTTTCTGACAATCTCCTCTGAAGCTGAAGGAGCTTCATATTCAGACAAGATAAACTCCGAGATCATCAACAGAAGTTTCAAAAATAGAAAAACAAGGAAGATATAAACATTTGTTTAAAGGGCATAAGTAAGCAACTCAAGTGCCAAATAAGTTTCCTCATGCTTGCGCTTGGCACACCTCTGTGCATACAGAACATACAGAAAAGAGCACACGAAGAGGAGCTGCAGTGTTTGGCCAATCACTTGTCAGTGTTACTAAACTGTGATTAATTAATTCTCTGTGAAACTTCTAAACTTACCAATGTATAGACTGTGTAGTTTTGGCTAGTAATTTACATTTTTCAATATCCACAGTTTCTTAATAATACAATAATTTGACAGAAACTGGACTTTTTTAATTGCCTTAAAACATTGCTACTGGAGTGAGCTGTGCAAGCATGCTCCCAGAGGATTGAAGACGAGGCTGAGGGGAGGAGGCCATACTCAAAAGCTGTTAGTTTTGTGGAGGCCCTAGAGTCAAGGTCTTGGTTGTGTGGTGCTTCTTTAGGTATGTGTGATGTTTATCTAAATGAGACCAGTGACACTCTCTGAGTGTATGTTTATCTCCTATGAGCCAGCCTGTGTTAAAAGGGGCCCTGTCCGCACACACTCATCACTACCATGAAGTAGGCCTCTTGGCAAAGTGCCTTTAGAGCACCTCCCCACCTTCCCAAGCCTAGAATGACTTTGCAAAACCAGCACTTCCAGCCTCTGCAGAGACATCATGACTGTGTAAAAACAGCCCTGCAAGCACACACAAGCACACACACACACAGGGAGGTACACAGGAAGGTTTCTCGAGGTATATAAGCCCATTGAACTTTATGTTTTGTGGACTTCTCTCCCTCACCACACCCCAACAGACAAAGACACCACCACCAACAATAACTATAAAGCTTTTATTCTTTTCTCTATTTCTTTCTTTCTCTCTCTCTCTCTTTTCACTTACCCATTTCCTTGAGTTCTCTTTCTTTCTCTGTTTTCCCTTACACATTTTCTTGGATGGCTATATTACAACCAAAATGGCTAAATACCTGTTACTGTTTTCATTTGCAACTAAATTGTTCTAAAATAAACGATATATATATATACACACGCACATGTCTCTAAACACTTATCATCCAGTATCGATTTATTTAGTTAACTCCAGGGGATTTAATAGTAAGCCAAAAGTTACTCCTGCTTGGCAGGGCAGGTCATAACTTAAGTATCCCATTCTCTCTTCTTGGCTGTGATATTTTGCTGCATGTCATATCCAGCAGATCCCACATGGTTAATGAAAAGTACAAGTGAAGAAACTTTAGTATGGACTAAGCTTCGGAAGTCCAGACATAATATCTGGGTTCAGCGTGGCTTACAGCTTCCTGCAAACTTGTCAGGGAGATTCAGTCTGTCAGCATAGGATTTGGCAGCCAGGGCCTGCCCCAATATCTAAGAGGAGCATAGAGCTAGGGGGTACCAGGGCAGCCTCATCCCCGGAAATCAGGCACCTCTCTGGGGACAGGGATTGGCCATGGCTTGGCTTGGATATGGGTGTGCAGGTGGGCCTGGCTCAATGTGCAGTTGCAGTGACTGCTGCAGGTTGGCCTCTGGGTGTTGGGTGCCTGAGGCAAGAGGCCATGAATTGCTGGCCTTCTGCACAACAAAGGGTGCAGGGACCTGAGGCTCAGACAGGTGACCCATCACTCAGAGATACAGCAGTAGCCTACAACTCCAAACTTTCTTGTGCTGAAACTGAGGATGCAAAAGCCTAGGGTTTCCTTTGTTCATGGTCCCTCAGAGGAGGTACCAGCTCGAGTTGCTATTTTGTTATTTAGTTACTTCATCAAGATGAAATTATTTGAAGGATCTGGACATCTGAGACTCTGCTATGGTAAACCTGTGGTGGAACTAGTGAGGAAAACTGGTCTGAATGTGTGAGAGCAGTGTGTGTAGGCAGTCAAGCAAGGCTCCCATCACTAGAGCTGCCTGCTGAAGGGGGTCTTGGTCCTAGTGCAGGTGCTGAGGGTGTGACTGTCAGAGTGGCTTTCTGGATAGTTGGATAGGGAAGTTTCCTTAATACAGCCTAAAGATGAACCTAAAGTCTCAAGTTTAAAATCATTATTTTGTGATTCTATGCTTTGCCTCGCTATTGTTTCTCACTTCTACCCTTTCCACAGACTGAGTTTGATCGACTGTGTTGACTAAGCAAAAGAGAAATATATGAGATGACTTATTTACTTAACCCATTTTCAGAAGAAAATGGAAAAACATTTTTCTGTGTGTTGTTACAGACACCAGGAGACTTTCTCTATCATTTCACCAGCTTTATGTTTTCATACAGGTTTTTTTTTACTATTGATCTTTTCTAATATTGTAATGTAAATTTAAGATAACATGTAATCCATCATGTGAGACTGCTTACTTTAAAATAGACTTTTTTCTCCTCGGCAACATTATCAAATATTCCCCATCACTCACCAGAGTTGTAGTTAAGACTCTCTTTTATGTGTCTGTAAAACAGAAATAGACTGGGTTGTGGGAGATGGGTGAGTACGAAGCCTGCTACAGATTTAAGAATAATGATTGTTCTTACTTGGAGAACACTCATAACTGATGAGTAGCAATAAAAAATTCTGAAGTTCAGTAAAAGAAGAATAGCATATGGAATTGATGGGTAATTTTCTATAATTCTCATGACTGTATTCATGAGGCTTTTATCGGGGCAATATAAAAATAAATTGTTTTTTGTTTGCGTTATTTTTATTGGTTTTAATCTGAAAATAGCTAGTACATAGTACTATATTTAAATTGTTACAAGACTTATTTAACATTGTAAAAACATTTTGCCTTCAAATCTCATGCATCTGAAATTTTACAGGGTGCATATTTTCAAAAGGACTGGAGAAGAAAGCCTACAATAAATATTAACTAATATGAAGTTATCTTAGAACATACACATTTCATTAAGAAAGTTTGAGTAGTTCAAAATTAGTTATATTTCTCCTTTATTTTTTTCTTGGGTAAACTGATACTATTTCCAGAATTTGAGGCTTTGTTGTAAAGTTTTCTGAAATACATGTTTCAAGTTATTTTATTCAAATTAATTTAACATTATGTAGGCCACAGTAGTCTTATCCTATATATCTTACCTGTCCATTTTGAAAAATGTTATATTACCAGATTTTTATTTTTTAAATATAAAATAAAAGATCCAATCTAAGATGGATAAAAAGAGACAAGATAAATTTCATATTTTTAGTTTCCACATGTACTGACACATGAAACAAGATTTCCAACAGAAAACTCCTAAACTATTTTCAAATAATATTTAAATGTATTATAGATTTATTTAAATAAGAAACTAAGAGTCGATTGGCTTACTTTGTTTTATGATAAGGAAAAAAAAAATCCGTAGTTTCAAGAGCAAAGAATTGTTGTGGGTTTTTAGTTTAGTATTTTAAACTGGCAATCAATGGACCAATATATGGACTTTATTATTAATTCTGTTATTGACCTAGGACCAAATCCAATGCTCAAATAAAGATTGTCTTATTTAGGGCTATTTTACAGATTACAATACATGCAAAAATATTTCAAAAGAACTGAATATACACTTCATGAGCAAAGTGTCTTTGAAGTGTTGCTGTTCAACAACAATATGGTTGACTGCATATGCAACACACCTGAGGCACATTGTGGTTCCCATGTTTTTGGCTTTGAACAAATAACCTCAGTTATTGTTCCCCATTGGAACCTTCAAATGATGATTCTTTTCTAATAGGTGTCAAAATGTACCATAGAGATGCAGTATTTTGTGGTCAAATGTAAAAAAAAAAATATTGTTATACTTGTAAAACCTGTTATCAGAAAAAAACCCCAGATATTTTCAGCATATCCTTTCTCAGCTTTACAGAAATATATACAAGAAAGGGAAGACAAAAGGTAGATGTAGGTTGAAACTAAAGGGCACTAGGTTAAAGGGGATCAGAAGATTGGAAACAGCTGTGAAATAAAATGAATCTTCTGTTATACACAGAGGTATAATTGACAGCCCTACTGAATCCCAGACCAGAAAAAGAATGATCCATGGATTGTTGAAAGCACAGTAATAACTTCTGGATTTTTCCTTGAATTAATTATTTTCCTCCAGCATGTCCTTTATTTTTCCTGATATTAATTTTTATTAAAAATAAATATAAAAAAATAATTTCTAAAGATATTGCCAATGCCATTCTGCATGAAGGCAGAATGATGAGAAGTTGCATCTTATATAACATTAGAAATTGCAGCAAGACAAACATGATCAAGGTGTCTTTCTGCAAAGGAAAGAGGTTGTGTCATCTTTAGACTTAGAAAACTGAAATCCTCTCAGGTCTAGAAAACTAAAATATCTGAAGTGGGTGTGGATCACTGCTCTGAGACGTTATATAGTTTCCTTACCAATTCATGAACTTCAGATGCATTGCCAAAAAAGAACTTCGTCTCTGTGGATTCCAGACCATTCTTAGATACCTTTACACAAAATTATACAGAATTAACAAGGTTGGAAAAGACTGCAAAGATCATCAAGTCCAACCTTTTATCTAACTTCACAACCTATACAGCACCAATCTAACATCTAAACCATCTAAACTATCTAAACCATGCCACTAAGTTCACCATCCAACCTATCCTATTTCTCAGAAGTGCAGTGGAGGGGGAAAAGAAAACAACAGGATTTTTCTAGCATTCCCAGGTGGGAAAGTTGAACATTCTTCCTAAAGATTGTGTAATTATTCATATGGCATGCAGGAAAAGCAAAAAAATTTCCTAAGACATAATTTTTTTTGCAGTTGTCAAGAAATTTGAAACTTTTCTGAATGTTACAAATATTTTTCTTTTTTCTGTTATTGGGAGCATGCATTTTGAACTCAAGTTTCTAGCTCTTTTTACTTATTTAGATGTGTATACATACATTTATTATTTTTATAGGCTGAATTTATGGTTTTTAGGATGCTGATTTGAATTCTTAAATGCTTGAGGCCATCTATATTGCCTCTAGCATTTATATATTTCTTGCATTGTATTTACCCTGTAAATACTTTTATAAGGAAACCTTTTGGGACCAAAAAGAGATTTTTCTCTGCCTGTCTTACCAGTAGTCAGTAGGAAGAAAAATACAATTACAGTTTTGTAAATGTCAGAACAAACCACCTTATCTGTCAAAGGACATAATGGTATTTCCAAATCTATATAAAAACAGAGACAACATAAAGCACAATGGAGATTGAGCTGAAAAGGGAAGGAGACATAGTTAAAGTCTATCATCAAATGTTAACATGGTTTACATATATGCTCTTCAAAGAGTTATATACTGAAGAGGAAAATTTGTAGAGAATTCCACCCAAGTCTGTAGCTTGCACCAATATTTTCCCCACAATTGCACCTGTGTTTTTTCAGATCAATTAAAATAGACATATGAACTTCAGTGGCTAGAACTTTAATGCAGACTGACAGATGAAGAAAAATACACTGCTTAGGTAATTTGGTCGATATTGTGCTTCCTGACAAGCAGTTAAGGTTAATGATTTTAGGAGAATCTGGGAGCAGGGAGGGAAAGAAATTTGTCTTTTGTAATCTCTCTTGCTTTCTGAGTGACTGTACTTCCCTGACTAGGAAGTAGATCAGGCAATATATTTATATATTCATTATATATTTACCATATATATATTCAGTGTACTGTGGTTGCATGTTTCCTCATGTGAAAAAAATGGATCTGTTACACTTGCAGTATCTACTCAATGATCTTCTGGGATTGGAGATGTGGAAAGCTGAAGATATTCTGTGCTAAATTGAAGCCTAGGACTTGAACATGGCTAGTTGGTTCATTTGCTGATGGTATTGAATTTAATGCTTACACTTAAAGGTATTGCTCATCTGTAATACTCTGTTTCAGAGATAGTGAGGATCAAAAATCAAGTCTGGCATCCTCTGAAATCCAGACATCTAACAAAAATGTGTAAGCTAACAAATTCCGAACTGGTGTAAGAAATGTAGAAGGCTTCTTTAGCTATTAATTCAATATGAATAGTTTATTACTTGCTCTATGCCTGTCACCTTTGGCAAAAATTTGGAAATTGTAGCCAGTATTTTTTAAATTTTTATAAGGGCTGATAACTGTTTCAGCCTTTTCAATTGTGCTATGAGAAACACTTGACTCTTATACTTGCATACTGCAATTGTACAGATGGAGAGAGTATTTAATTCATTTTTTTACCTTGTTCAATTCTACTGTTACATGACAGCTAAATAAGACATGTTGCTATTTTAATTTCTTGTCTTCTTTTACTGGCTTCAAAGTTTTTTAGAGAATAACACCAGGATCGTTTTAAAAGTCCAAAAATAGATCAGAATAAGCAGCATATAAGCTTGTTACAGATTGTTATAATGTTAAAAATGTTAGTATGATAGATGATGGTCTTGTATACATACACATACTTGCAGCAATTCACCGGAAAATAACAGAATGACCAGAAATTATATTAGTTTGTTATCATATGGATAAAACTTTCACTCAGTAAATTCTTGCTAGTTGATGCAGCAAAATTAAATAATGCAGTCTTAATCTTTAAATGAGCACCTTTATATTAATAGACTTTAGATCTGAGAGTAAAAAAAACAACAATAACAAGCCAATACGAACATACAAGTCTTATAACTTAATTTTGTTGTATTGTTGCAAACTCTATGAAAACATTTACCCCAGGTCTAATCTGGCATATATCGTACATATCACTGTTATTTTTCTAAGTTTGTGTAGATAAGTTCTATACTTGGCTTTCAGTTGCCTAAAACAGTAGTAATTTCCTTATGTTCGACAAATCTGTCTCTGATCTAAATCATTGTATAGGTGATCAATGTAATAGCCATTGTCTTCTAAGCCACTTATTTAATGCAAGTATTTGTGGCATGTAGATGTTCACTATGAAATTTGAGAATTACTTTGTGAGTAGATGTTTAACTGCACTGCTTGTGTTGTCAGAGAAAATTTTAATAGTATGCCAGTGCTTGAACAGATGTAAAATAGAAAACATTCTAAACCAAGAAAGTACTGTGAAAACGAAAAGTATGTCTCTGTGTTTTTCTTTTGATTGGTCATTAGAGGACCATCTGTTGTGGAATTTGCTTGTTTTGGTGGGTTTTTCTTATATATGTGGTAATAAAAACATGAATTTGCACCTGAGTTTCATAATGCAACAAGAGGTAGACCACTTCTTGTTCTGATTCAGATATAGATGGCAATATGGAGTCTTTAACTCAGCTTGCCAGCAAATTCACTGACACATGCTCTCAGTGGGTCCTTTATCGTTCTGAGTCACAGAACAACAATGCATACTAATGGCCACTAGAAGAGGAAGTGAAAAAGTGATTAAAGACAGAGAATTCTCTTGACTGAAACATTCTCACACTGAATTAATATGCTGCTCATTTTCTAGCACAGAAAGGAAAGCTAAGAGCAATGCAATCAACAGTATTATGGTAACTTGAATAAATTACAGTGTTTTGTCTTCTTCCTGTCCTCCTATGCTATAATCTTACACTTTATTACAGTCTGTCCATAGTCCTTAAAAATTTGTACCTCCCTGATTTCTTTTTTTTCGTTGTTGAATTTATTTTAAATATATCTTGCTTTTTTCTCCAACTATGTGTTCTCGATTACAATTGACAAACAACTAATATTATCAACATAACTATTTGATATGACACAAATCCAAGACATCAAAATGCAGAATTATTTCTGATCTAGCACAGTAATTTTGGTTTTCATATTTTAATAATTTTAATCAGCATGTTAGGGGTCTCTAAGCATGAAGATATAGAACAGACTGAAATAGCTTCATATCTCTGTTTATGCAAATAAGGTCTTAATCACATCGATACTGATTTTAGGCTACATGTACTTTATATTTATTTCATGCATTTTCTAAGTATATTCCATCAATATAGAAAGATCTTATGAGAAATAGGCAAGCAAGGGTTATAATCAGGCAAATATTACCCTCATCTTCAGAAAAACAAGAAGGAGGACTTAGAGAACCACATGCCAGTCAGCATAACCTCAGATCTAGAAAGATTTTGGAGCAATTTTTCTTGTATGTATGTCTAGGCACAAGAAGATAGTAAGGAGTTCTGGGAAAAATTAATATGGATTTATCAAGGGCATACACTGCCTTATGAATCAGTTTTTCATGATGAGATGACGTACTTAGTGAAAAAGAGGAGAAAAACGTGTGTTGATTTAAGAGTTATAGAATGTTATAGATAAAGAAACTTCCATGCATTTATTTTAAAGTTTAATAAAACTCTGGTTTTGTAAAACTCTTGAGCTAAAGAACTTCACTGTAACAACACAATGCACATTTGTTGCAATATTTTTGTTTTTTTATACACATTTTTATATTGTGGACAGTTATTGAGAAAAATTTTTAATTTTTAATTTTAAATGCAGAATAGATTCAGATGCCATTTACAAAACTGTTGAACAGCAATTCAAACTTATGTTCATCTAGTTTCTTAATATTCTTCCTTGAATGCTTAGATATTATTTACTGCTAGCTTTGAAAGAAGAAAGTGTTTATAAAAATGTTAGTTTAAGATCTGTTGACTAATCTGGAGCATGATTTATTAATCATATAAAGCATCTGCAATTTAAGAAAGGTTTTGTTATGGCCCCCTGGTGTATCATTTAAAATGTATATCAAGCTGGAATATTACAGAGACAATCAGAGCTTGATGGGCCCATAGTCTTCTTTAGACAAGAAAGCCTTATCAATTTTATTCTATTTAATTTGCTCTTTCATTTACTCTTCTGATCTTTATGCAATGCTGAAAAGGTCAGTTTAAACATAAAGCTTCCTTGAATGATTATGGAGATATGTGTTCATGGGTGGAGATGCTGATATGAGTAGCCATAAAGTTTTGAAGGAAAAAAATTACTGTAGAGAAGAAAAGGCCTGTCCAAAGATAGCAACAGAGAATCTGACTGCCTACCTATGAGCTGTGAGCCTGGGAACTAGGTCTGGGAACCAGAAACGTGCTTGAAAAATGCACCTGGCATCTTCAAATTACTGCTAGGTACCAAGAAACAGGACAAATCCTGAGATAACATTAATAAGTGTAAAAAAGATATCCAGAACCCTAATAGCAATATATCATCTGAAAAAAGTGGAAACAGTCTGGGGAAAAAAAATTGCTCAAGAACAGAAAAATTATCATCTCAACTTTTATCAGTCATGTCTGATGAAAATTTGAAGTTAACAGCATCTATTGACTGTTCAAAATGGCGATTTCCTAAGCTCTCTTATGTCTCAGTGATATAAATAGAACTTAGCTTTTATCCAAAATGAAGCTTCTTTCTCTATGTTACACATACTTTTTCTTTCCTTTAAAGGCTGAATTCCACATGAACTTTTTACAAGATCTTGGTCTTTCACCAGAGATGCTTGGCTGACTCCAGATCCTGTTATGGGGATCATATTTGGAGTGAGACTGAAGTCTTATTTTCCTGATCCCCCTCTAAGCCCACTTCTAGGATCAGTTTGTATGGCCTGCTACCTCTGGAATGGTTGGGTTCCCCTCTGGAATCAATTTGTTCTCCTCTCTGGAATGGTTTGGCTCCTTCTGAAATCTAGTTCACTTGATTCTGGTATCATGTATCTGTAGAAATGATCTACCATAAGCATATCTGCTGCTATATTATTGTGAGTTTCTTCACTGCTGAGAAGTTTATAGTAAACTGTAATATTCTATACTTACTTAGTTGTTGCTGTTATTGGTTGTTATTACATGATTATAGTATTATATGATTATAGCAGCTAGTTCAAGCTGCTGTCTTAATATTGATTGATACTACACCACTGATAGCTAATAACAGTTTGTGATTACTCGAAATATATTGTCTTCAATAACCATAGATATACTTGCTAATGATTTTTTTTTTGATAAGTTACATGTCAGTGGTGATTTTTGTGGTATTTTTTGGTAATCTGCAATAAAGAAGTTTAGAGGATAGGTGCCTCTGTGTTCTTGCGTATTATAGAATACTGCAAACACAGAGTTGTGATCTATCATAGACTAATAGAATCATTAACATTGGAAAAAAACTAAGATCAGTACAGTAAACCATGTCCTTCAGCATCACATCTACATGTTTTTTTGAACACTTCTATGGAAGGTGATTCTATCACTTTCCCTGGGCAGCCGGTTCCAATGCTTGGCCACCCTTTCCATGAAGAAATTTTCCCTGATATCAAATCCTAACTTTCTAATGTAAATTTAGGACATTTCCTCTTGTCCTATCACTTGTGTGGGAGTAAAGATCAACTTCCACCCTCCTACAACTTCTTTTCAGGTAGTTGTGTAGAGCAACAAAGTCCTTGTTTAGGCTAAACACCCCCAAGCTGTCCCTCATTAGATTTGTGCTCGAGACCCTTCACCAGCTCTGTTGCCCTTCTCCGGACATGCTCCAGCACCAATATGACTTACTTGTCATGAGGACCCCAAAACTGAATACAGAATTCAAGGTGTGGCCTCACCAGTGTTGAATATGAGGTAGTGATAACCTCCTTGTTACCACTGGCTACAATACTGTACATATCTGCAGGCTGGATAACCCTATATGTCATGAAAAATGCAAACTTGCCACTTATTTACAGATTATGACTCATTAAACCATGAAGTGGTAAAAAGGAAAATAAAAATTTGATGTAAACATTTGTAGAACCCTTAATGTTGCTTTAAAAAGAATGGCTCAAGAGAAGATTCTTTTGGGCATAAAAGAGAATTTAACAGTTGATACCTGTTTTCTTTTAGCATTTTCAGTGAAACAGAATTTAAACTGTTACTGAGCAGTGACATGGAACCTGCTAGGTGTGGGATTGCAGCAACACGTTGGCCTGTAAATAGCAGAGAGGCAGAACTTTGGATAAGAAACACAAAGTAAGCAAAAAAATAGATATAATTTCATGAGGGAACTGCACCTGTTACCTCTAAAAAATGATGGAAACTGTTCTCATTTATACATCATGGTAGTTACATCCAGAGCAGAAATAACAGATGTAAATGGTAATCAGAAAGGGAACAGTTGAGCTTTAAGGTATGTAAAAATCTGGAACTTTGTAGTCTTTTTACTGAATATTTTCAACATTGTTGTAAGAAATACAAAAATCAGAATGCGAAATAACTCATGATGTGGACATTTCCAGTGGACAGAATAGTAAAAATGACAGCCATGACTTCATACTTGGTTGTAGAAGAAATAAATTGATAGGATTTTTTACAAGGTTCTTTACTGGATACCTGGTTTGTTGTTTTTTTTTTCATTTTTTTCTTTCAGGAAGGATTTTGGTGTTTGGTTTGGTTTTTAAATGTTCCTTTGTTTAGTTGTTAAAATGGGATCTTATTTGAGAAGATGGCTAAATATGGATATGATTAAATATAAACAAGAATTTCAAAAATTCTGCATGTAGGTGAACAATTTGAAAAAGTATGTGAAATGTTCTGTTAATTGTGTATTAGGGAAAACAATTTAGTAAATATCAGAAGTCTTATGCCTAAATTAAAAACATGCTTTTGTTTGCTGGCCTTAACTAACTTGTAGAAAATACATACCTATTAGAAGTTTTGTGCATTTTGATGTTATGTAGAATTCTGATATTCATTTCTTAATAAATCACTGGAACTTGAGGGTCAGTTTCCAGCCTTCAAAGAGCATCCAGTGCAGGACTAAAAACATTTGACTGAGAAAGTCACACTGTGAAATAAACCACATAATATTTTGCATTTCAGTTGGATGGACATGGTTCATCACCTCTCTTTCATCTTTTAATATGCAGAAATAACATGCTTTTCTATGGCGACAGAGTAGATGACATCTTCAGAAGACAAACTGTGGTGTCCTTTGTGGAGCTCTGAAAAAGGCATTAAGGAAAAGCAAAACAACGCCTAAAGTATCTCCAAAATACTAACACTGCGTATGTTGTATTCATGAGGAAATAATATTTCACACGTATTTTTGATAAAGAAACTATCAGAGCTTAAAATGCTCTCACTGTGACAGGTCTCTTGTATGACAACTTGTCTATGTCTATATATAATATTTATCTACTCTTTTTAGAGAGAAGAGAGGAGTAATTTTCAACACACAGCAGTAGAAAATCTAAATGTACTATTCTGTACTTCTTTAGAGGAATGGCAAGATGGAGCTGGGTCAGGAATGGCAGAAAAGTGATATTAATCTCCAGTTACGAACATTGGCAAAGGTGAAAAAAACCAAATATTTAAAAATATAAAACACATGAGGACCTTATCAGTTTAGTGTGTTTTGTTTTAGTTTTCTTGTGGCTTTTTTGGTTGGTTGGTTGGTTGGTTTTTTTTGTTGTGGGTTTTTTCAGAAATACTATAAGCAAGTAAAGTAAAAATATGAAAAATCATCATTTATTTCTAGTTTAGTGTGTCTGTGTAAAATATGTGGTGCTAATCTGCAACAGTTTAGAGGTATCTACATAGTGATAAAATCTACTTCTGTTTCCCAAGGATATTAATTCCTTTTGTTTATCATACTTGTCATCAGACTCCTGAGCATCTGCAGCTCTATTGCGCATTTCATTGGATCATTCATAGTGTAGTTCAGTTCACTGACAAGATAAGACAGCATCATATCTTCAAGAATAGTGTGGCCAGCAGGACCAGGGAAGTGATTCTTCCCCTGCACTCAGCACTGGTTAGGCCACACATTAGAGTCCAGTTCTGGGCCCTCAATTTAGGAAGGATGTTGAAGTGCTGGAGTCCATCCAAAGAAGGGTAACAAGGATGGTGAAGGGACTGGTGCACAAGTCCTGTGAGGAGCAGCTCAGGGAGCTGGGGTTGTTTTGTCTGGAGAAAAGGAGGCTCAAGGGAGACCTTACCACTCTTTACAGTTACCTGAAAAGAGGTTGTAGCAAGGTGGGGTTGGTCTCTTCTCCCAGGCAACCAGCAGTAGGACAAGAAGGTACAGTCTTAAGCTGTGTCAGGAGAGGTTTTGATTATATGTCAGGAGGAAGTTCTTCACAGAGAGAGTGATTGGGCATTGGAATGGGCTTCCCATGGGGGTGGTGGAGTCACCATCCCTGGAAGTATTTAAGAAGAGTCTGGATGTGGCACTTAGTACCATGGTTTAGTTGAGAAGGTGGTGTTAGTTCAGACGATCTCAGAGGTCTTTTCTAACCTAACTGATTCTGTGACTCTGTGATCTAAGAGAGATTATTTAAAAGTGCGATGTTTGAATCTGAACAACAGCTCTAGAGAAATGTTTTTGTATCTAGTCCTAGACAGCTATACCATCATGAAATGAATAATTTCTAGACGTATATATACTGACTATAAACAAAGCTTAGGGTGCCTAGGTCAGTTTCCTGTAGGCATATGAATCCAACCTTTTAATGCTTCTACAGAAAACAAATTCAGGGTTTTATTTTCATAGAATCATAAAAATATCCTGAGTTGGAAGGGACTCAGGACGATCATTAATTCTTGACTACACACAGGACAATCTAAAAGATAAGACATCTGTATCCAAGCATTGTCCAAATTCTTCTTGAACACCAACAAGCTTGAGGCCATGACCACTTTCCTGGGAAGCTGGTTCCAATGCTTAACCACTCTCTCAGTGGTAATCCTTGACACATTCTTGAGTCATTCCCTCATATCACACTAGAGAAGTGATCAACACCTCACTCTCGGCTTCCTCTCAGATGGAAGTTGCAGACAGCAATATCCCTCCTCAGTTTCCTCCTATCTAAGCTCAACAAACCTTGTATCCGCAGCCACACTCGTAAATCATGCCCTCTAGTACTTTCATCATGTTTGCTGCCCTATTTTTAAATATATTCTAATAGTTTTATATCCTTGTATAGTGGAACCATGAACTCCACACAATACTCAAGGCGAGGCTGCAACAATGCTGAGTATAATAGAACAATTACTATTCTTGACCAATCAGCTATATTGGGTTTAAGGCACCCCCAGATATGGCTGACTGTCAGGTTGTGGGCTGCCAGGGCACATTGTTGATTCATACTGAGGTTAGCATCACCCAAAACTCCCAGGTCCCTTTCTGCAGCACTTGTACTTCAGCCTCTTGTCCTGAAGTCCAGAAGTACATCCAGGATAACATTAACCCAGGTACAGAATCCAACATTTCTCCTTGATGAATTTCATAGAGTTAGTGATTGCCCAATACTCTAATGTATCCAGACCTCTCTGTAAGGCCTCTCTACCCTCAAGGGAATCATGGCTCCCTCCTAACTTAGTGTCATCAAACTTACTTCCTGTGCACTCGACTCTTGTGCCCAGGTAATTGATAAAAATATTGAAGACCCTAAAATTGAGCCCTGGGGAGCATGACTAGTTGCCATTTGCTATACCCTTTGGAGCCCAACCCTTCAGGCATGCTCATCCCTCATGTTATTTACATGTCTGGCTGTATGCTGGATGTTTTGTCCAGAAAGATACTCTGAGAGGCAGTATTACAAGTTTTGCTAAAATTTCTCACCCCCAACTCCTACATCCACTGCCTTCTCTTCATCCACAAGAAAAATAACCTGTTATTAAGGCATAACTTTTCCCTCATGAACCCATGTTAGCTTTGACGGATGACTGTATTATCTTTCAAGTGTTTTTCAATAAGTCCCAGAATAACCTTCTCCATAGTTTTACCAGGCACTGAATTACAATTATCAGAGTCTTCCTTCTTAACCCTCTTTAAAACTGAAATAACATTTACCAGCTTTCAGCCAACTGGGACCTTTCCAGAGTCCCAATAATACAGATAAATAACTGAGATACATCTGTCAATAACATTGGCCAACATACTCAGTTTCCCTGGATGAATCGCAAAGGCCCGCGGCGGGTGTTGACGCGATGTGATTTCTGCCCAGTGCTCTGAATGTCAAAGTGAAGAAATTCAATGAAGCGCGGGTAAACGGCAGGAGTAACTATGACTCTCTTAAAGGAATCGTCGTTGCAAACCGGGGTCAGGCAACAGAGGTTGCACCTCCAGGTGGTCCCGCTGGATGCCCGCCAAGGTAACTGAGTCGGCCTCTGTCCCGGTCGAGTGTCTAGTTTCTCTCTCGCCCTATTGAGTGAAGTGACCGCCCACTCGGTAATATCAAGGTCCCAGTGGCGCTAGTGGTGATAACGACCATGTTTAAATGCCACTGGAAATGGAGATGTGCCAGTGGCAGTGTAGGGTGATGCATTCCCGACCTTTGCTGTGTCCCCTAACGTCACCCCAAACTGCAGTGCGCTTTGAGCTGGTGGAACACAGGCAATATGTCTCCCATCAGGGTACCAGTGACCACTTTCTGGAGCATATACACCCTGGTTGCTTGGTCCCCACTGATGCCACGCGTGGCCACCAAATTAAATTCCAAGCTAAGGGGACTCCAGAGGCTTGCCCAGAGATGGTGGAGGTGTGGATATTTGGGATTCATGGCCTTGCTTGACCAGCTGTGTCGTTGCTCTATGGCTTGTGCGTGTCCCAGGAGGCAAGTAACCTGTGGTCGCCCACCAATTCTTCCAAGCCTCTGGGACTCACTGTGTTGCAGCAGAAGGGCTGGGGACATGGACATGTCCAATGAGTCCCTTTCGCTGTCTCTGGCCTCTCCAGGCCCTTACCCACAGGGAAGTAAAGTTGGGTACGAGTCCGACAGTAGCTTTGGAGGGCAGTTTGTTGTCGTGACTGACATAGAATCCTCCGAGGATTGGATACGGGCCTGTGTCAGCCTCTGGGTGGCCTGGGTATCTGGTGAGATATCAGGCTGAGGCTGACTGCCCATCTCAAAAGTGTGTTTGTCTGGTCTGACTACCGAGTAGGAGTGACCGCCCTCTCGGTGGTATAGAGGTACAAGGTTGATATCGAGGTCACAAAAGCGCTGGTGGTGCAACCCACCACGCTGTCTGCCCTGGAAGTGGATTTGCAACAGCAGTCTGCATGGGGCGAGTCGCTATCGGTCTCTGTACTGTCCCCCTGACGTTGTCCCAAACCGTGAACGCCTTGAGCTGGTGGAACACAGGCAATATGTCTCCCATCAGGGTACCGATGACCACTTTCCGGAGCATATACACCCTGGTTGCTTGGTTCCCACTGATGCCACGTGCGGCCACCAAATTAAATTCCAAGCCAAGGGGACTCCAGAGGCTTGCCCGGAGACGGTGGAGGTGTGGATGTTTGAGATTCACGGCCTTGCTTGACCAGCTGTGTCGTTGCTCTATGGATTGTGCGTGTACCGGGAGGCAAGTAACCTGTGGTCACCCACCAATTCTTCCAAGCCTCTGGGACTCACTGTATCGCGGCAGAGGGGTTGGGGGCAGGGACATGTCCTTACGATTCCCCTAAGGCCTTAGTGGCAGCCATTTCCAGCAAACTGGAAGCACACCACGGTGCTGGTCAGGGGCGTCCCTGACTAAGGTACTAAATATGCCCCTCTTTGAACCCGAACTCACAGGCAGGTCTCGTGCAATGCAGTCTGTGACAGTAGCTTAGTGGAGGAGTTTGCTGTCATGACTGCTTTAGGTGCCTCTTTGGACTGGATAGCCTGTTTCAGCCTGAGGGCGGCCTGTCTATCCGGTGAGGTATCAGGCTGAGGCTGGGCAGGAGAATCCTTTTGGGACGCTCAGTGAGATCTCGGCATCAATGTTCTATCGTGTCAATCCCCTACCAACTATGTCCAGGTGGACAGGCCACCTTTACTTAACCCAGAACAGGAACATATATTTCTATATGTGTTCAATAAATAGCCAAATGCCTCGTCATCTAATTAGTGACGTGCATGAATTGATGAACGAGATTCCCACTGTCCCTACCTACTACCCAGTGAAACCACAGCCAAGGGAATGGGCTTGGCGGAATCAGCAGCGAAAGAAGACCCTGTTGAGCTTGACTCTAGTCTGGCGCTGTGAAGAGATATGAGAGGTGTAGAATAAGTGGGAGGCCGGGCACGCGCTCGGCAGTGTGGGGCAACTCGCCCACCAGCGTCCCAGCCATCGGTGAAATACCACTACTCTGATCATTTTTTCACTTACCCGGTGAGGCGGGGGGGCGAGCCCTGAGGGGGGCTCTCGCTTCTGGCACCAAGCGCCTGGCGCGTGCCGGGCGTGACCCACTCCAGGGACAGCAGCAAGTGGGGAGTTTGACTGGGGTGGCACACCTGTCAAAGCGTAATGCATGTGTCCTAAGGTGAGCTCAGGGAGGATGGAAACCTCCCGCAGAGCAGAAGGGCAGAAGCATGCTTGATTTTTTTTGGTTTTTTGGGGGGTCAGTCTCTTCTCTCAGGCTCCCAATGACAGAACGAGAGGACACAGTCTTAGGCTGTGTCAGGGGAGGTTTAGATTGGATATCAGGCGAAACATTTTCACAGTGAGAGTAATCCCCCACTGGAATGGGCTTCCCAGGGAGGCAGTGGAGTCACCATCCTTGGATGTGTTTAAGGATAGGTTAGATGATGAACTTAGTGGTATGGTTTAGATGGTTTAAATGGTTTAGATGGTATAGATGTTAGACTGAGTTTGGGTAGGTTGTTAACCTAGGTAAAGGTTGGACTTGATGATCTCCATGGTCTTTTCCAACCTTATTAATTCTGTGTGTAATTTTGTGTGAATCCCATCAGGCTGTATAGATTTATGGGCATTAAGCTGCAGCAGCAAATCCTGTACAAGTTCAAAGCATTGTGAGCATATCATTCTCCCAGTAACCGTCCTCCAGTCTAGGGCTTGGTTGATCCCAGAGCCCTTTACTGGTTTTAAAGGAAGGGGAAAGAAGGCATTAAATGCCTCTGCTTTATTTCCAATTTGTGAGGTGACCAACTTCATTAATAGGTTAATGTGTAGTGACAGGCATGGACCCTCTCTGCATGGTGAGAAAATGAGTCGCAGAGAGTTGTGGAGAATGCAAAGGGAATCCTTAATCACTTTATTGTGAATACAGCACTATTTTTATACCTTAAAATAGTTTATCTTTTTCTAATTGGCATTCCATTTCCTTGTTCTTTGTGAAGGTCTTCTGTCCATTTAGAGTCTTCCCTTTTCTAGTCCTCCATCAGACATGTGTGGCCTGCCAATAACTGGAACATGCTCTGTTAATTCACCTTATGTATACCTACATTAATGGACCTATGTTTTCTGTAGTCCTTCTTTTGCTCTTAACATGCTTATAGAAGTTTTTTTGACTCTGTGGAGATTTTGATTGTCTTTGAAAATTAATCTACAGTTCTTCCATGAGAAACTCTATGACAGATAAATACAGATAAAAAAAAAATTATTTTGAAATTCTGGATTATGTGATATTTTGTGCTTATGAATATGGAAGATGCAATGGCTTGCATAGGTATATAGAATATACTGACACCAGACATCTGCAGTTTTGTAACTCATTTGCTGCACTACTGAGCAGATTCAGCAGGAGCTATCAAAGCCACAGCTAAAGCCATCTCCAGCAGTTTTAGAATAAGAATGGAGAAAAGAACAAAGAGTGATATGCCAAGATTGCACAACTGTTTCAGGAATTTAGAATCATTATATTTTGAGTTCTCACAAAAACATGACTGCATGAAGAATGTCTATGGATGAACTATGTGCTTGTTAGAAGAATTTCTGTTTCCTGAAATATTGTGAATCAGGTACCAGAAGGAAAGAAAATAGTAAAGCAATGAAGAACGCACATGTCTGTTCTGATGTGTATGTTCTTTGCCAATTGGAAGCTCACTGCTCAGAAAATTAGTATCAAATCTAACTGGTGAAACAAATGACCTATCAGTCTGTTGTAGAAATATGTACTATTATTTGCTCCGTACTTTAGGATTTGCCTGTGTCCAGGAAATTATTAAAGTCTTTATTTAACTGCCATTATTGGGGAGAGATTCACATTTGAAGAAGCTGTTGTTAGTAGCTCTGTGAATAGAATATGACAGAAATTCATCCATGAAATTCAAATCTCAGAATGCCTGATTAAGAAAAATTTGATGAAAATGCAAGGTTTTCTACTATAAATCTAATAGATCAAAATTTTCATTTTTCTGGGAATGGAAGACAAGCTGAATGTCCACATTGATTTATGTTTATTCTGAATCAGTTATGTGAACGAAAGACATCTCACCTGTTAGTTCTGTCTTTTTTGCAAGGTATTATTTTTCCCACAGTGCTCTATATTCCTCTGGTATACAGTGACATTTCAGCCAAAGTCATGGCCCTAGGACTGTGTCCATCTGACTGCTGTCAGAGGTCTCAGTTTTGCCTGTAGTCATGTGTTAAATACTCCTTTTTTAAAAAAGGAGGCACTAGATTAGAACCTTCTGAGGCATTATATTTCTTGATTTTTCTTGAATTCTTTTTCCACCTCTAAACTAAACAAAAAAAAAAAGCCAATAAGGAACAAATGTGGGAGGAAATACACCTCATTGTGTATAAATTATTTCATTACTCCTATCTGATCCCAACATTTAAATGAGATTTGGTATTCACTTACTGAAAATCCAAAGGAGCAAGGCAATATATAGTTCAGGTGAAGCAGGTGATTTTTTTTTTTTTGACTTTTTGGATAAAAAGCCAGAACACTTTTAGCATAAACCTTACTTCTGAGTATAAGAGCTGAGGAAAAAAAAAAAGTTATATTCTTGTTTTCCCATTATTTCATACTGAAGAAATAATATATACATATATATTATGTAACTGTATACTGTGCATATAGATAATTTTACCTTGTTTTAGTTTAACTTTTGTTCATATAAAGCAGTTAATGTATAGAGGGATTTTTAACAGAGAGAGGGCATGGCGAGGCCTACATGCTCAAGCAGTGCCTGGGCCTCAAAGACAAGGACGGCTCAGCCTTGAGCTAAGTTGAAGATAGAACTTAGAAAAATAATGAGACAAAAATAGAAAGAGTGAGGTAAGAAGAATGTAAACATAGGGGATGTGCATATGCAAATGTATAACCAATTAATTATTAGTTGGGGCACATGCTTTGTGTGTGGGGAAATGAACTATTATATACACTGCATCTTTTCTGCAATAAACGAGCATTTCACCATTACTTCTGTGAAGACTCGTGATTTGACTTGGACCCAACCCCGACAACATTAATGAATTCTTTTAATTAAACTGGAATAAGTTCCTGGAAACAATATGAAAATTGATGTGTTTGTGCAAAGATTTGAAAGCTCCTAGATCTACTTGTAGTTAATACCACTGCAGTACTGATCTTTCTCTTTTCAAATATACTATAAGTACTATGCAAGTTATTTTTCTCAAATACATTCAGAGGACTGAGCTTACCATTGAGTATACCATTTCTTTTTCTCTAGATAGAGCATCATTTTTGCGCCGTAACTCTTTCTCTCTGCAGTACTACTTGGAAATGTCTTTCGAAGCAGCAATAAGGCAGAGAATCAGTTGTGCATGAAGACTAGGTCTGGCCTATAGAAGTCAGACTTGCATTCAGAGTGAGACCTAAATCCAGCCCTTTTGTTGCACTTATTTCTTAAGAAGAACTTTTATCTTTTTTTCTCACTTCTGAGACTGTAAATAATAGAAGGAAATTTTTAATACTGTCTCCAATATAACAGAAAGGTGTTATCTAAGTGTGTTTGTATGGTTAGTTTCCTATTACTGTTATTTCCAAGAAAAAAAATAATTCCCTTATTAGTATGTAATAATGGCCTGTGATCCGATTGTCTTGGTCTTTATTGAAATAAGCTGATAATATTTTAGAAGTGATATTAGTGTTCACAAATGAAATTCTGGGAAAATTGCCTGTTTTCATTTTTCTTTTAATAAATACTCTTATAAAAGATCTTTATTTTAGTTCTGTGCTCATGCAGAACCTAGCATAACAGTTTCTGGGAGATTTTTGACTAGATAATACTAGTAGCAGTGATAATTATAGTATTTGCTACTTCTTATGTCCTGATCTGAGGCTGACTGCATAAGAATAAAGCTATGAAACAAAAGAGTTTCATGATTAGGGATAGCAACTTTATAAAAAATAACTGTTTCCATATAAAGTATTTTCTAAATCTATTGAAAAAAAAAATAAGGTGCATTAATCACCAGTGTAAAATCAATCATTCTGTGTCAATAATTTCTGCTATTTCCTGTAAAATACTGTGAGTACTGATATTTTTTCTCCAGAGGAAACTAAATCTTTCTTTCTAGCCAATTAGCTATATTCAGGAGAAACTTTAAAAAATGTTGAGCCATTTGATTTCGATTTGTAAACATTTGTTTTTCTAATCTTATATAATTTTGATAATGTTTAATTAATAAGTCATAATTACAGTTTCAATGTTGGCATTAAAGAAGAAAATACAGTCCTAAACTATAGAAACTAAAATCACAATAAATATCAAAATCCTCCCTAAGAAAGTCAAGTCTATATTATTGATGTACACATTTTATTTTGGTGGTTGTTTCGTTGCACAACTCTTGGAAGTAAGAAATTATAACATCTTTTATACCTTCATGCTGCATATAGAGGCAACAAGCTGAATGGCTCTTATGTATCCCATCATTCCGTAAATTAAATTACTGTGGTAAAATCTGTACTTTTTTAATGTCCTTTAAAAGTGAGTAATACTCTTTTTGATTAAATTCAGTGCAATTGAAATATCATCAAGAAGCACTGTTGTTCTTTTGAGAATAACCCATTATGTTCTTTTAAGGCACAGCATGATTCTTGTGGTGTTTTTTTCTTACTATCTTGTTAAATTACTATGATTTCAAATACTTCCACTTACAAGCAGAACCAAATTCCTTCCTGTTTTATCTTTGTCCAGCTGATATACTAGGGCTGCATCTCTTGTCTTTGTACATCATTTTTATAACTGAGCATCTGCAGTTTCCTACTGCACATTTTCATGTAATTTTTCTTCTTAAGTTCTACTGTGTGAGAATTAAGAATGGAAATTAATTTAAATGAAATGAAATTTGTTTAAATGTGTAAAGATCCAGTCAAATTGCTTATTTGAGCCTTTCCTGCTTTCTTCACTCATTTCTTATTTCACTGTCTCAAGTATCACAACACACATCTCATTTTGTTCCTGATTCTAAGTTTCAAAATTCTTGTCCTGCACACATAATTTTCCATAGTCTGTTAATCTCTTGCTATTACTTACTTAGTTCTTGCAAGGTGTATGTTCTTTTATTGAAAATGTTTTGCATTTCAGATACATAGCTCTGCAAGTGATTTTCTTCTGTAGAGCATAAGTTACAAAATATTAATGCTTAGACTTCTCCAGTTGTCTCTGCAGATTCATGTGCTGGAAATTAACATTAGGAACTGAGAGGATCCTAAGAAGCCTGAAATTTCCAAAAGAATTTTATTTCAATTTTAAAAATATAAGTCCTAAGGATTTTTAGTAAGGTTGAGACGGAATTTTCTTCTCAGTATTTCTTGTGATAAATATATACCATAGAGATTCTAACTGAAATCTCTTCAGTAAGCTTAAAATCTGATCAACAGCTGATTATGTTTGTCCACTGCACTTCATGAAGACTGTCACTGTTCTTTGGCCACACAGTGTAAAACCTTATGAATAAGTTTATTTGTCTTGAGTGGTTGATGAGTCATACCTTCTCCTATACTGAATCATAAGAAGCTTTTAAATTTTGTGTCCTTATCCCTATCACATGTAAAATTAAGCATATCTCTGCCAGAAAATTAAATTTTTCCCTTAAAATTGCTTCACATAGATAATATTTTTAAGGCAATACATCTGAGTTTTAGTCTTTTTTTAATCAATAAAACTTCACTGCAGCTTTATTGCTATTTGTCTGAAAATTCTTTATAGCATTATAAAAGAAGAAAAGAAAATGGTTCAGGAAATTGTGGATTAACTCTTCAAATTTTGTTAGAATATTAGTAGAACAAAATACTGAACAATCTAAGAATAATCAATTATATTTAAATAAATCACAAGAGAAAACATATAAAATAAACTCAATGAAGTTTTTCTCTTTTGGGATGAAAGTAAGAGACTATAACCAGTAATAGAACTTATATAACTTGAGTTCGATAAGGTTTTCAACATCCTTTGTATGGTACATCATCAATAAAGTAGGGGAGAAGTGACTGTAGAAATTAATGAAAAAAGGAAAAAGTATAACAGCAAACGAAAAATCAGCACTGAAGGTCTAATTTGAATTCTTCATAAGTTTTTCAAGCTGAATATGAAGAAAATGTGTTTTAGACTTCATTCTAGTCATTATGGTTTTTTGCACTGTTTTCCTTTTGTTAGAGAGAAAATATTTGAATATAATATCAATCTATGAGGAGCTGTAAACATTGTAAAAACTGGTCAAAAAAAGAGACATGATTCACTTCATTAAAACTATATGCGAATTCCTTTGCTAAGGAAAAGCATATCAAATTAAAATTGAATGTCTAAGCAGTTTTATATGTTATTTAAGAGGTATATAAAAATAGAAGTCCTTCAAAATACAGGATCTGGGTTTTCAACAGGGTAATAATAAAAAATGTCTATGCCACATGAAAATTTTTCAATACATTAATGAGAAGTACAGGAGGTAAAATTTTATTTGGGGTATATACACAATACTTTGTATAAAAGTCAGACAAGGAAATTACGTATTTTATCGTGTTTTGTTCTGATGTGTACTTGGGAAAGCACACTTCAAAATTGGAGTCAATTTTGAAACCACAATACAAAGAGTGTGTTTGATAAGAAAAAATGTACAAAAAAACGTAAAATAAATTTAATTAATACATTTTTGTTTGTTTGGTTGGTTTTTTTCCTTGCCTGTGCCTACAAAGGATCTGAAAAATGGTTCCTGAAGTAGGCGTAGTTCAAGAAGGACATTGAAATTTATATTTCAATGCATGTTTTTAAGATCATGTTAGACACAACAGTCAGAAACAGTTTAGGGGTCTTTAAAGAAAAGGTGTCTTTCTCTGATTCTCTTTGACCTTATGACTAGAATGTGAAGCTCTTTGTTGTAAGGCTTTATATCCTGTCTTATGATGTGCTTCACACAATTCCATTAAAGGAAGTTTCTAAAGTCTCTAAGCATAGTGATAGACTTAAGGTCTTACAGACTTTGAATATTTGATCCCTGGGATATATCTACCAAAAATTGTTTGGAATGACAGATTCCATGTGAGTGAAGAAGGAAGTAGCTTTCTGTATTGATGTGGGAGTGACTCATACAAACTGAGAAATCAAGAAAAGACTGGTATAGACTTTGTGCTCGGTTTTATTTTAAAAGAGAAATAAAATCAGATAAATGATATGAGAATAGATAAAGTAATATTAATAGCAAAATGAATTAAAAATAGATTTACATTCTCTTTCATTATTTATCACAGGAAGTGAAAGTTTAATCATTAGCTGAGTTTCATTTAGTCTTGGTTAGACAGGCACTACTGACATGAGAAGCTGTGAACTAGCTATCTTACATTCAGTAGAACTTGTTCTCCTCAAATTGCTTTGGAGAAGAATGATAAATGAGAGTCTAGTGGGGCTGAACTATTTAGTGCTTTTTTTGTTGTGGACTTCTGTTTTTTATTTGTGGTGTAGTGTGATGGAGATAAAAAACACTACCAATATGAATTCTTTTAAGAAAAAAATAATCTTCAGGATCTTAAATCAAAAATAAAAAGAATAAAAATGGAATTAAATGGATGTCACAGTAAAAAAAAATAAATCATCAAATATTTATTGAGACATTAAGAGGTGATGTTATTTTATTCTTTTATTTATTGTTATTGTTTTTGTTTATTTTTCTAATGATGACATTATCAAAGGACCATAAAAAACAATCTTGAACTGTGTGTTGAAGTTTAATTCAAATTAAGTGAAATGGAAAGAAAAAGCACGTGTGGAATTAATACTTTGGATTCAAGAAAAGGGCAAGTTTGATAAATCAAGAAAAAGAACAGCTAAACTCAAAGACATAAATGTATAAATATATTAATACAAAATTGCTTCAAAATGTGAAGCTTCTGTACCCAAAAGGCATTGTCTTAAAGAAATTTTTAGAATTATTGGAATGTCCTAATCTGTAGATTGATGATATAAGGTCAAGAATCCCCATTAGTATATGCTACAATTTTGAAGAATGTAACAGGAGAACAAAATAGGACAGATATAGGATTATGCATTTGAAGCATAATTCAAAATACTATTTTCTTAACTTCCCAAAATTGGGACTGAACTAGGAATGTAATGTTTTACACCTTACAGAAGAAAGAAAACTTTCTTGTTGTAGCTGTTTGAAAAACAAGGCTTTTGAAGGGGGGTGTAAGAGAGAAACCCCATTTACATGAGTTAAAATTCAATTTTTCCTCAAAGCTGTGTTCCTGAAGCT
>VXBA01005679.1:94942-129589 GCA_013399895.1 Serilophus lunatus
TTGTTCGGAGAGAGGGAAAAGAAGGTGACACCCTTCCCTACCCTTCCTCCCTGTTCCTTTCAAGTAGTCATCTGGCTGAAAAGAACAGGGTTTTTTTTCCCTTTTTGTGTGTTTTTTTCCCTTGCGTGTTGGGGTGTCCCTCAATGTAATATTGGGGTCTCCTGGTGGTTACCCCCACCTCTCTAATTTAATTCCCCTGGAATAAATTGTTTTCCTGCTGAACAACTCTATTCAGTTTTTCGTCACCTTTATTGAACCTGCCCCCTGAATGCAAAAAGGTGGATCAAACCACCACACTTGTAAAATAAAACTTTTATTAAAATGAATAATGGTGTGATCAAATATAAGATGTTTAGTAATAAATAAGGTTTATGTGGCTTGTTGCAGTTTGAAAATTTTACTGAAAATCAGTGCAAATATCTGTTCATGGATGAGGTGGAAAAACTCAAACCAAAAATATGCAGTCCTTTGCAAAATCAGTTTAAATATTTAAATCATAACTTCCACTAAAAATCAAGTTGGGATAATGTGTATGGAAACAGAAAAGGAAAAAAAAAAAAAAGTGAACCTATAAAGCCTTAAAATGGAGATATTTTTTTCCAAAGAAAACCCTATCAAGATATCTCAAGTAATACCATTGCACGCTAAAACCAGCTAAATTAAAATAACACTTTTACATCCTATATGATATCTGCACTACACATCTTGCATCCCAGGAAGGAAAGAAAGGAAAGAAAGCAGAGTATAATACAGTTTGAAAGGTCAATAAATGAAAGAGTTTCGGTATTTTAACTTTGAAAAAAAAATAAATCAGGAAGACCATGAAAGTATTCCAGCTAAATATTCTGTTTTCACCCCTAAAACACTGATTTGTTTTCTTGTAATTAAGATTTACACACTGTATTTCAAAACATGTTTAGAAGAAAAACCCAATAACCTTGACAATTTTTTTTCCACAAAATGTATGAGGAGCAATGATTTATGTTCCATGATAAGAAGTAGCTACATACTTTACAATATAATGATTTTAAAGTGCAGTGAAGGCATCTAAATTTTAGTAAAACATCGGATTCACGTAATGTCAAGATGCCTAATAATAAATCATTTTGTCATCGTGTTTGTGCTTATAGATATTATATACATATGGTGTGCTTTCACTTTAACTCTTGCAGTACCTTTTTATTCTTTATAAATAGTGTTTGAAGACTACTAATTCACAAAATCACATACACAGCAGTATCACATACAAAACAGAATATACCAGATTGGAAGGGACCCACAAAAGACATCAAGTACAACTCTTAGTCCTGCACAGGACCATCCCTAAGAGCCATACCATGCGCCTGAGAATATCATCCAAATGCTTCTTGAATTCTGCCAAGCTTGATGCTGTGACCACTTCCCTGGGGAGCCTGTTCCAGTTCTTAACCAGTATCAGAGTGAAGAACATTTTTCTAATGTCCAACCTAAACCACCCCTGACACAACTTCAGGCCATTCCCTTCAGTCCTGTCACTGGTCACCACAGAGAAGAGATCAGAATCACAGAATCACTAGGTTGGAAGAGACCTCCAAGATCATCTAGTCCAACCCTTACCCTAGAACCTCAACTAGACTAGACCATGTCACCAAGTGCCACGTCCAGCCTTTTTTTAAACACATCCAAGGATGGTGATTCCACCACCTCCCCGGGCAGTCTATTCCAAAACTTTATTACTCTTTCTGTAAAAAACTTCTTCCTAATATCTAACCTATACCTCCCTTGACGCAGCTTGAGACTGTGTCCTCTCGTTCTATCAGTTGCTGCCCGGTGAAATAGACCAACCCCCACCTGACTACAACCTCCTTTCAGGAAGTTGTAGAGAGTGTCTGCCCCCTCCTCTTCCCCTCATGAGGAAATTGTAACTCTAATGAGGTCTCCTCTCAATCTCCTTTTCTCCAAGCTGAACACACCAAGTGACCTCAGCTGTTCCTCGTACGGCTTCCCCTCAAGGCCTGTTGCCATCTTCGTTGCCCTTCTTTGGATGCTCTCTAATAGTTCAATATCTTTCCTATATATTGTAGTGACCAAAATTACCTACAACGTTCAAGGTGAGGCCACGTAAGTGCAGAGAAGAACAGGAGTGAGATAACATCTCATTTGACCAGCTGGTGATGTTTTGCCTGATGCACCACAGGACACTCTAATTATTTCAGTTTCCTAAGATAGTGTTTTTGTTTTGTCCAAAGGATTTATTAGCAATTGAATTCCATTACTCTCTCTGGAATTGTTTTTTACAAGACTGAAGCATCATTTTCCAGTGTGCATTTTGCATTCATATGCCTTAATCATAAAAACAATAACAAAAATTTCTGAATAGAAAATAAAATTTTTAGCTTGTCTTCTAATCACTAGATGTTCTAGGTGCTTTGTCATATTGTATTACTCTGCCTTTAAACATATTTTTTATTCATCTATAATAGGAATAATTATAAAAATGTAGACAACTTCCAAAACCCCCTCAGAGAATTACTGGGAAGTATCAATCTCATATACATGACAAAGTAAGTATCATATTGTGTGCTTACACACTTGCATGAAGAAATTATGCCTGAAGAGTGTTTGCTATCTAGCAAAAGTAGTCACTTTTTGTTGTTTTTTTAAACACCTTTATTTCAAAATATTTCATATTTTCTTTATCCTTCATGTCTTTTTTGGTTACTTTACTCATCAGATTCTAACTTACTTTTCCCCATTCATACTCTATCTCCCTTAAAAACTATTTTTCCTCCTTCTATCAGTCTCCTAGTAGCTTCAAGGCTATAAAGATTATTATTCTGTAACAACATACCTGAGTTGATTCACATTTTTCTGGGTCAAAAATGCAGTATTGAACATGGACTATTTTGTTCATGTTCAAAAAAGCTTCAAAAACCAGTTATCTAAAAAACATTTTGCCGATGATAGGTAGAATGTGAAATGGAAAGTTACCAGAAAGCCCATATTGGTTATAATCCCATTAATTTGTACAGTTTCTTTTATGACTTGAAGGTAATCAAGAAATAATGGCCAATTCAAATACAAATTCACTATCCATGCATTTCTGTTTTCATGGTTTGAGGTATTATTGTGTGTTGTGAAGAATATGCATTTTCCAAACTATCCTTGTTTTCTCAGTGAAAAGAGTTAGTGTATAGTTAGTTCATTTGGCAGTACATAGAGATTTTAGATTCACAAATTGCATTTCTTTAAGTATAGTTGAAGCTTTAAGAGTAGCATTTTATGAGCATTTTGGTGTGTTACAGTTTTTTAATTTGTTGTTGTAAACAATTGCTTTATGCAAACAATCATAGATGCTTTGAATTTATACACTCCAATATAAGTAATCAGCAATATCCAGGGAGCAAATCAGTCCCAGATTAAGACATTTAACTTGTCTAGAATATCCATCTATTAGTTAGATGTCTTCATATATGTTCTATGTGGTCTAAGCAGTACAGTTACTGGATTTGAGAGAACTGTTCAGCTCATCCTGAAATACATGTGCACATTTGGCAAGTCAGACACTTTTTTTTCAAAAAACACTGGGCTCTCTCTAAATATTCATAAATTGCCATTTTATTTAGTCTATGTTTTCCTACTTGATCTTCAGTTGCTGCAGAATATTGAACTTAGGTGTCTGAATTTGAAATTGAAAATCAAATGATTTAATAGAAAAGATAGAAGATAGAATAGAAAGATACTGTAACTCAGCTTTGGGCTTAGACCATAAAATGGAACAAAATTCATGGAAGCTGGCTTAGAAAAAGTGTTCCTCTCTTCAGCTTTTTAAAAGAAAAATATGGTATTTCAAGCATCTTTTCATTCCAGTGATGTTTTCTTTCATTACTCTGATATCTTTTCTAAAATGTTTCATTAGTTGGGAACTTAAAAATAATTCGTAAGTGTAAAATATATTTTCCAGGCCAGATAAATAGGGATTTATCTGAAGGAATTGATTGGACTAGGGTAAGAACTGAAAATGAAAATAAAATTTCCAGAAAAAAAATCAGCTGCAGCTATTTAGTACAATGCTTCTTGTGGTTTCCCTACTGTTGTCTAGATAAATTCTTTCATCTTTAAGCAGCATAATAAATGCGAAGTTTGAGAGAGATTCCAGATGCAGAACTTTTCTTTCTTCTCTCTTTCCTCTTCATATTTATGGGGTTAACCTTCCAGTGTCAGCTTTTTGTGTCCCACACTCTTTTTTTGTCAAATTCGATGGAAGCATGCATTTTTTCAATCCTTCCCACAAGATTGTGAGCATCCCCTGCAAATTCTTCATGTAATTTGGACACACAAGCAGAATATGTCAAAGCCCCCTGAAGTCTGGTGTCTTCCTCTGTTTCTAAGCTACTGAAATTGACTAAAATTTTTCAAGTCTCTTTTGAAAAGCTTGCAAAATTTCTCTTATGTACCAGAGGGATCTGGCATGCCATCATGATTCAAACTCCACTTAGTCACTGGATAACAATAAAAGAAATACTGTTTTATGTTTATTAACAGCACATTAAGTAAAAAAAAAAAAATAATTCTGAAGGCATCCCTTCTTTGCTTGACTTACATTTGTTAAAAACCTCAGTCTGAGTAATGTAATTTTTTAGAGAAAAAGTCACATATATTGGCACATTAATTGTTATTTAAAGTATATAAATCACTGAAGTTGCAGAGTAGCAAATAATCTTTATGTTCTGTAAAAATAAAAGTTTATGAGGTTGAATTTTACATTAAGAAAGAAAAATAGTCAACATTTTCATTACTCAATGTTTTTTTTGAAAAATGACTTTCTGATACTCTTGTGAGAAAGAAATTAAATCAAAGGACAGTTTAAATTAGTCAAACTCTTGGAAAATTACATGGAGAAAAAAAATAAGATAGGATCATTAATGCTATAGTTACTCAGCAGAAAATAATCACAGAATCACAGAATCACTAGGTTGGAAGAGACCTCCAAGATCATCTAGTCCAACCCTTACCCTAGAACCTCAACTAGACTAGACTATGTCACCAAGTGCCACGTCCAGCCTTTTTTTAAACACATCCAAGGATGGTGACTCCACCACTTCCCCGGGCAGTCCATTCCACAACTTTATTACTCTTTCTGTGAAAAACTTCTTCCTAATATCTAACCTATACCTCCCTTGGCGCAGCTTGAGACTGTGTCCTCTCGTTCTGTCAGTTCCTGCCCGGTGAAAGAGACCAACCGCCACCTGACTACAACTTCCTTTTAGGAAGTTGTAGAGAGCGATAAGGTCACCTCTGAGCTTCCTTTTCTCCAGGCTAAACAACTCTAACTCCCTCAATTGTTCCTCATAGGGCTTATGCTCCATACCCTCCACCAACCTCGTTGCTCTCCTCTGGACACACTCAATCATCTCCACGTCCTTCCTAAACTGAGGGGCCTAGAACTGGACACAGTACTCCAGGTGCGGTCTCACCAGTGCCGAGTACAGAGGCAGAATAACCTCCCTGCTCCTGCTGGCCACACCATTCCTAATGCAGGCCAGGATGCCATTGGCCTTCTTGGCCACCAGGGCACACTGCTGGCTCATGTTAAGCTGGCTATCTATCAGCACCCCCAGGTCCCTTTCTATCTGGGCACTGTCCAGCCACTCTGCCCCCAGCTTGTAACACTGCAGGGGGATTTTGTGGCCAAAATGCAGGACTTGGCACTTAGACTTATTGAATTTCATCCTACTGGATACTGCCCAGCTCTCCAACCGATCCAGGTCCCTCTGGAGAGCCCTCCTTCCTTCCAATAGATCGACACAAGCTCCCAGCTTAGTGTCATCTGCAGATTTACTGATGAAAGACTCAATACCCACATCCATGTCATCAATAAAAATATTGAATAACACTGGTCCTAGCAATAATGGAAGAGGCTCTATAGCTTTTGAACTCTATTTTTAAAAGTTTATATTTTATCTCACACAGGATTAAACTAATTAGTGATGCTGATATATCTACTCATGGAATGTCCTTAAATTTATTAACACAATGAAATAATAATAACTATTAAAACTGCTATTAATAATAACACTAATAAGGGAACAGGAAGAGGAAAGGAAAGAAGGGGAAGTAAGGAAGAAACTAAGACAAAAGGCTGTGTAGTTGATTTGCTATTTAAATACTAGCAAAAATCTATACAACTTTGTCCTAAAATATGACAAATACGGTTATCTTTTGATACAGTGATATCCATAAGCATTTAGGTTTTTTGCTCGATTTTACATGCAGTTTACAAGGTACTCTAGCTGTGAAAAAGTAGTATTGCTAAGCAAGCATTCTTGTGTAGATTTGAAAAATAAATCATGCGAAAATTGTACAGCTCTGCTTTTTTTCTCAGGCCATATTATGCATCTTTTCTTATATCTGCATGAGGTATACTAATATAGGTTATTCTGACTGACTAGAGCTCTACATCAATAAAACACTCTTTCAGCAAGGAAGCCATATGGCTTGTTTTTGCCAACTGATTGTATACTTACAATAATGCTTTCACAAATGGACTTTAAGCTTTGAAAAAAATCACTTTGCTCGGCCGTTCAAGTTGCTATCATCTATGCACAACTAAATTTTTGCATTAATATCTAATGAACTACCCGTTAAGGGCATTTGAGATTTACAACTGACATTTGAAATTAATTTTATGATTGATTTTTGGGGAATGTGAACAGTTTGCTTATTAAGGGACTATAATAATATATTATCAACTGAACTGTCTTCAATTTCAAATTTAGAGCAAAGTTGATACTTTGGATTTCACTGCTGCTTGCTGTGTGGTAGAACTTTGTAGTTCTCACTTCCTTTAATTCAAGGGCATGAATGTAGACGAATAAAACGTAGCAACATAAATTTTGTATTATCCTGTGTGTGCCTTGCACACATATTCACTTTTTATTTCTTTATTCAGAACTGTCTAGTAATATGGTGTACTACACAGAATTGAAACATACTGTTGTATTTCTTGTAAAATAAAATACTAAATACATATAATTTAGAAATCTATTTAATGTGTTGAAATCTGAATACATATTCAGAGAAATTGAAAGCAATAGTTTGTCATGGATGATAATTAAGGAAAAAATTACATCCTTTATATGCATTGAAGATAAAGGATATCACAAATCACAAGAATATCCCTTTCTACTGCAAACAGCACATGAAATGAATGGTCCTGACATTTTTGTTTAGCTTAAGAAAAAGATTTGTGTTCACTGATAACAAGCATGTCTCCCATGATGTGTTCTTTACATAAATTACTAGGTTGTTTCATTCTCTTTCTTTGGGTTTCTGTGTCTGTTGGTTAAATTAAATTATATTCTCTAATGAATTACTGTTCCAATCAGTTGCCTTGACAACATGCTTTAAACACTACAAAGTGGCAACTATGACACTGGGAAGCCTGTATGTAGTAGAGCAGCCATAAGGACATAGGAGAAGACTCAGTATTTCTCTCCTGCCTTTGCTACTCATTTTTCTGTGGAATATGACCCCACAGCATTCATTGTGGTGCCCTCCAGGAGAAGACAGTCAACAGTAAAATATTAAATTATATTTTCAGGAGCGTCTAGCAAAAATCTCCACCTCAGTGTTGTTTCCCATGTCACAGCTGCCTGCTATCTAAGGCAAACATTTTAAATAATGTAGATCAAAACCCTTGAAAATTAGTTAAAAGTCCATTATCAAGATTGAATTAAACTACTCTGAACACCCTATATGAATTATGTATAAAAGAAAATGTATTCACTACAGTAATTTACTGAATAATAAAGGTACAATGCTGTATTTTGAAAACAAGGAATAAAAAGAAAATGAAAAGGTGTTTATAGTGTATCTTTTCTCAAATTGTCTTTAATAAAGAATTTCAAGAGTTTGGAAATACATGTCATTCTTTCTCATAATCCAGTTAAATATTTCTGAAGAATAAGGGAAATAAGTGAGAAAATGCAAAAGAAAAATAAACATAAATACATTATAGGTATTTGATTCTGTTTCAATGTGATTTTGTCTTCTATAAAATTTAGGACTTTTCTAAATCACTATTGAAGAGTTTCTGCCTTCTCTAGTGATGTGTCTTGTCCATGTGAAAAATACCTACTGTGTACTTCACTAAGACAGCAATGTCTACTGCATGCCTATACAAGAAGGGTGGTCTGAGAGGCTTTCACAGGTCCAGAAAAAGCTTTCAGTCGCATCTCAGCTTGATCCCCAACTGCGTACTTTTGAGAGAAAAACCAAACAAAACATAGTTGTTGCATGATCTGGAAGTGAGGTCCAGATACCTCTTGGTTCAGATTTCATACTACAGGGGTCAAGACACTGGGAAGAATGCCTCTGTCTCATTTATACATAAATAGATATGATGCTATAGCTTAGTATTTAGATCCATCTCTCAAGACAGACTTAGGTTCAGTCAAAAATAAGTCACATATCTTCAAGGCACATTGGTATGTTAAAATCAAGAAAACAGAATTAGAAATCAAAAAGTGAAATTATGAATTCTTAATTGTAAAATTTTACAAAATTTAAGTAGGGTTCAGGATTCTGAATATAATTATTTCAACTTATGAGTAATATTATTAAATTTGAAAATATGTGTGAAGAAAAATAATTTGCAGGTACTGCCAAAAGTTCCAGGCAGTGGAAGGATTGTAGGAAAATTTATTTCCAAAGGCCAGAACATTAGAATTAAAGAACATTAAACATAACAGTGTTAAACACCAGGCCTGNCAAAAATGAATTCCTAGGTTCCCTCTCAGGAGGAAAAAATTCACCTGAGCAAACATCAGCCCTCTGCTCATCAAAATAATTCTTCCAAAACATTTCCCTGCATCTAAAATGTGTTAGAGATGCAGTAAAGAAAGCAAAAAAAATATATTATCATGCAAAATATTACAGTCAAACTTACATATTTTTCACACTATTTTCATTTCTTGTTTTGTTTTGCTATGGTTTGTGAATGCATGTGGAGAGACTAGAGAGAGTGTTAAGTGTATGATTAGCTTTCATTTTTCTTCTAGAGGAAAAGGAGGCCACAAATAAAATCTTTCAATTACCTTAGATATTACACTCTTATAATTGAAAAAAGGTGAAATCATGATGAGGTGTGGCAGAATTATTGCCGCTAATGTGCAAATGTCGGATCCTAAGCAAGACTTTATACTCTTTTTTTCCTGAATTAAGACATCTTGTTTTGAAATTGTCTAACACTATATATTCATAAGCTTATTAGATGGTTTCTCTTTTAGCTAATTAAAAAAGAAAAAAAGGCAATTACGTTTTGCATAATGCACATGTTCCAGGAGTCATCAGCAGTAAGTGATTGAGAGACGTTTAAGTTTTGCCCAACAGTTTTTGTGGTTCAGAAACATTCTCCTGGGGCAGTTCCAGTGTCAACTACCTGCACAGAAACAAACTCATTCCTGTAAAGCCAAAAACATGAGACTGGAAGGGCATATGAAGAGTAAAGCTAATAGTTAGGAGCCTCCAGATATGTCATAAAAATATATGCAAATCCCAGACTCTGGAAATTAGCATATGATGAAAGAAAAACAATTTCAGGGAATCTTGCCATGTGCTTTCATTCAAGTTAAAGTGCTTACAAAAATTAGGTTTGCTGTGTTTAAAACAGGATTAGTTACATATTTATAACTCACTAGGGTGTTATTTTTTTTCTCAGATGCTCCAGCATTGATACAATGCTGCGGAATATATTAAACCCTGAGTTACGGTCGTCTAACAGCTTTCATTTATTTGTCAATTACACTTGCTATTTCTATTTTTCTAGGAGACAGAGGATGATCCTGAAAATCTATATTTAGTATCTCTATTATTTATTTATATCAAGGGAATTAGTTAGACTGTAGTATCTGTTATATTTTCTATTAGCAAAAAAAGTGATTGTAGATACATTAAGATATTCTGTTTACCTATCTACGCTGGATTTCGGAAACTTCACAAGATAAGGAAGGAAATTAAAAAAAAATAATGATAAGATTGGCTTACAACAAAAAAATGGTCTTCACTCCTGAAAGAACTCCTCCTTAAGACTGATATAAAATCACCTATGATGGAGTATGACTGAGGGATCGAGTTCTTCCTGCATGGCTCCTGTATACTTCCTGTGTAAAGGCTAATGCTTGCCTATCTTTCACTGCTTCTTCCTTTACCTGATGATCAAGGTCAGCATATGGGTGTTATACTTTTATTCTTGCTTATTTAATATTTTATGTCATTGATTGGTTATTTTCCTCAAGATTGAAGAGAGATTATCCCCTGAGGTTCAGACTGAATTTTTTAGTGGAATAAGGAGGTTGTCCATTTTCTCACAGAAAAACGTGGACTTAGTATATGCTAAATTCAACTTAACAATTTAGCAAGTGTAAGGTACTAGTTACAAAATGGAAATATTTCCTAATAGTAGTCAGAAAAGAGCTGAGAAAATAGTGATTCATAGGAACAGCAAGGAGTGGTGTATTTAAGAGAAGACCAGATGAGGCACTCTAGTGTCATGGTTTAGACTATGGGTTGGTTTTGGTTTATAGGTTGGACTTGATGATCTCAAAGGTCTTTTCCAACCTTAATACTGTGATACTGTGAATTGTGTAACAATTCATACGCACAGCAGAAGGTTATTGCATCCTAAGCACACGCTAAGGGTAATCTTTCTGAAAAAAGAAGAAGTAAGAAAAAGAGTGAAGGTCTGCATTACTAATAGTTACTACATTAATTGGTTAGGACACAGGTTAACAAAACAGTGTCCATCACATCTTTTTCTTTTGACTTGCAAATCAGAGACCATACTGGCAAGAAAACCAAAGCCATTCTTTGGAAAATAGAAATGCTCGGGCAGGTTTGAAAACATTCCTTAAAAAAGAGAAAATACTTTCTGAAAGGTATCGTTTTCTTATTTGAAAATGATACCTACTCTTAAACCACCAAATTGAAAGGCTGATATCCCAGCAGACCATGTTTGATTACTTGCCCGGAGTGCAACAAAAAGGTAGGCTTGGAATTCTTTTATTTTCACAAACTAAAGAGACAGTCAATGAGGAGCTGAGTGCTTCACTTAACGTATTTCAAAATGTCTCGGGAGAAAATTTGACCCTTTAAAATTTTGGCTCTAAGTGTTAATACTCAGAGGAGAATAGTATTAATAAGAATATAAGAAGCTTCACGCAACACCCATTTGTGTGGGGTTTCATGTCTCATTGTTCATGCAAATGAAAAGTAGCTGGGATTTGATCTGGTTTGATGCATGCTTATCAAAGAACAGTTAAAAAGATGCATTTGTATATAAGATACTTTGTCTTTTTTGAGCATTGAAATCTAATCTCACCTCTTATTTACAGAGTGAGACAGAAGTATTCCTCAGTGAATTACACAGGGAAGCCTGGGCATTTTGCCAAAGAGTACTGGTAAGTCTTCCAACTGGAAATGTATGTATTTTTTATAATGCACATCTACTTTTGAGGAGACTTTGCTTGCTCTTTCAAGGTTATTAAAGTTATTCAAGGAATCTTCATGTTCCCTTATCTGTACCATATGCAAAACATCAAAAAATGAATAGCTGAGCACTTGTGATTTGAACCAACACTACAGTTACTTGTGCTTAAAATAACAGTCATGCAAAATAGGAACAAAATGTAAATCACTAAATGTAAATTAAAATATTTCAAAGTAATCTATGCAATTAAACCTATATTATTGTGTTTGGTAAAGAGATGACAATAAATGAATGATGAGACAAAAAATGGATGCTTCACTCCATAGAAAAAAGCAAAATAGAACTCAAGCAAAAGTAAACTGATCTTGAGCAGAATAAGATATTTTTAATGTAAAATATTACTTCCTTATATTTTTTACTGTTTATCTCTACTTTGAAGACCAGTTGAGCTTTTATTTTCATTTTTGTTTTCTACACTCAACAATTTAGATAGAAATCTTTTGTTAAATGAGACAGAAAGAAAAAAGTTTTCTCTGAGTATACACACAGACATTCGAGAATATTCAGAAAAAATATTAGATGTATATATACATGCATACACACACACATACGCATATATACATACATATATGCACACAGGAGGATGATGATCAGGTGATTGAAGCTCTTCCTGTATGAGGACAGGCTCAGAGGGTTGGTAGTGGTCAGGCTGGAAAAAAGAAGGCTCTGTGGAGACCCTAGGGCAGCCTTCCAGTGACTAAAAGTGGCACAAAAGAAACTTGGAGAAGGACTTTTCACATGGGCACGTAGCAATTGGAAAAGGAGTAAAGGTTTTAAACTGAAACTGGATTGATTTAGATTAGATATTAGGAAGAAATTCTTTACTATGAAGGTGGTGAGACAATAAAATATGTTGACCAGCAAAATCACGGATGCCTCATCCTTGGAAGTGTTCAAGGCCAAGATTGAATGGGGTCCTGAGCAACCTGGTCTAGTGAAAGATGTCTCTGCCCGCAGCAGGGTAGTTTGAACTGGATGATCTTTAAAGTCCCTTCCAACCCAAATCCTTCTGTGTTTCTAGGATTCTATTGTATGTACTTGCTTACGGAGTTATTCTAGTGCCATGGCTCCAAAATCCTTACCTCAATATGTAAAACACTTCTTAAAGTCTCCCCTCATCTCTGCATTAAAATCCGAGGGAGCAAACATTCATTAAACACTTTTATCTTTTCATGTCAAGGACAATAATGTAACTGACAGGAAGGCATCCATGAGATTGATAATGTAGCTGTTTAGAATCTTCAGTGAATTAAAAGCAATTTCTGTACCCACCCCCATTCTGAGAATTCACACAAAAGTTTGACAGAGGAAGGGTGTTCTGTTGCACACGCAGGTGTCCCACCATTTCTTTCCATGTGGATTAGAACAACTGGATACCTCATTCTGTCATAAAATAGCCGTTGTTTGTTTGGGTATTTAAAAAAAAAAAAAAAACAACAACAAAAAAACCCAAAACCAAAACGACAACTTCCACTAGTTGATTGGGCTTTGAAGATTTTTTTAAGAATACTTCATCATGGTTATAAGGAAATTTCCTTTCTCTTTTATAGAATATTATCAAGCTGAGCAAATTAGTTGAGAATGTGGATGCATTTATAATTCTTTTATTTTTACAAGCTTGTGCCATCAAAAATCTCATAAAATATTTGAAATTAAACTCAAAAATATTCCCAATGGACATGCAACTCAATGCATAACATTAGGTTAGGGTTTTATTTACTGATTTACTAGACGATGAAATACTTTCATAGCAGGTGTAATTAAATGTCATACAGTACTTCTACCATTACATATGAAAAAATCTTCATTATTCATCACCTAAAATTGTGACAATAAGTATTTCATATAATGATAATTTACGATTTTGTCATAAAGAACGCACAATTAGATTAGCATTAACTATTAATTTTTATAGTTCTGCTTTGCTGCTGACTCAAAGAGAAACATTCTTATACTTCTTTTTAAAATTCAATCTGCTTTGATAATAATAACAAAAATGATCAAAATAATAAGGAAAAAAATGCTTAACTTTTCCTTGTAGTTACACAATATATAATTTTAGAATCTTTCCTTCAAGCTAGATCTAAAGCTTTTTTCTGCTATTAAATACATTCAATTTTTTAACCTATATGCAGCCTCACTCAGTTAATTGTCTTAGAACATTTTATTTATAAAACAAGGGAGATTCTTCAAGTGACTGTTGTGTTGTGTTTTTTTTTCTGGTAATAGTAGATATTTTTATTTTGTTAACATAGTTATTGTACTAAGTACTAAAAGCCACCACAATGATTCACAAGTAGGAACTCAGCATAGCCTTTGAACTTTATTAACAGTCTTGAAACATGGTACTAGCGATCATAATTTATAGATTTGCTAAACAATGGAATGATCCCATTGGAGCTCCTATTACCTGAACTAAACAAAACCAAAGCAAAGACCTATAAACAAAATACTTAATGCTGTATTTTCCATTGAATGCAATCTTCCAAGAGAAAGATCAATTGTGTCTTCTTTATTTTTGCTCACATAACTAAAACTCATTCTATAATCATTGGAAGAGATCTGGGGGAACTTCTGTATAGGCTATTGCTGCAGCCTTGCTAGACATAACCGTGTAATGAAAGCCTCATTATTAACCTATGGATAAAAGCATTGTTGCACTGGCTTGGGCTTTCAGACTGAGTTTGGGGTACTCTGGTTTCTAGAACTGAATAACCAATAGATCATTAAAATTCCCCTAGATTCTACATCAATCAAAATTTACAAAATGCAGAAGGAAGACAATGACAATCAATATATTTAATTGAAAATCATCTCTGTCTGTTTTGAAATTCCTAAAATTCTATTACCAATGAAGCATTTTCTTATAAGATTGCTTTTACATGAACAAGGAGAACAGCTATGTGTAAGATTAAAACACTCAGAAAAAAAGTTTTCTTGTTAACTACACAAAATTATTCGCTACATAAATAATAAAATTTAATACGTAGTTTAAAAGCATACTTGTTGAAGTTGCTTGCTAAAACATGAAGCTTTTTCTTCAGTCTTGAAAAAACAATCCAAATGAAGTTGTTTTTTATTTGTTTGGTTGGGGGTTTTTGCATCTGCATTTGCATTTGCAGTTATTTTGCATTTTAAAATTAAATTCAGAGAAGTTTTAGGAACTATTCATATGTTAGACAATGTATTCTCATATCAGTATTCCCTTAAAGTATTCTCATATCAGTATTAGAAAATAGATAAGAAGCTGAAAACAAAAATATGGGGTTTTTTACATTCACAAGAGTTACTAAATTCCAAAGCTAAAATGGATTCTAAAGAGTTTTAAAAAGTCTGTCTCCATCAACTGCATCCGGTAAATGGTTTTGTGACTACTGCTTTGTTTTCTTTCCAATGCAAGGTCTTACTAGTACAGAAAATACAATCGAGTCAGGTAAATCAAATGAATAAAAGACATAGGATATTCAAAGAAATACTCATATTCTTCCGGCAGAAAAACTCAGTAATTTAAATTTATTAATTGGTTTTGTATTTTAAGTATAATGTTTTCTTATAAATAGTAGTTGTGCTGATTATTTTTGACTGCTCTTGATTTTGGCAAACATATACAATTGTCTGTTGTGGAGAGTGAGGGAAGAATATCAAACCTCCTCTCGTTTCTGTCTAGGAAAAGAGTAAGCATATGTGATATGAACAGTAATGGAGTCGGACAACCTTTTATAAACCAAACTTCACTGAGACAGTAAGAAAGATAAGCACAATGCACCTGAATGGCAACTTGCCCAATGACCCGACTGCATCAGGCTGCCGGAAAACTTGATGTCTGGGTCATCTGGCAACAACAGTCACTTGTGCAAATGTATTTTGAATAGAGGTAAGGCTCACACCACCCCTTGGCTCCAGCAGTGTCAGTGTAATTTGAAAGAATTCTACCTTACATGGATAAGGTGGGCAGCATCTTGCCTACACTGAAAATGTCATCGGGGGAAGTGTGTCAGGAGTCTATGATGTTGATCAAGGGTCAGAGTGCCATGATACAGCATTTTTCTGTCATTACAAAAAGACTTCCAAGTAATGAAGGAATGAAAAACAAAGGGAGTGCCCATAGATATTAAGTGCACTTGGATATGCTGTAATAGGTGACAAATTTTTAGACAGCATAATATATTTTGATATCGAATAGGTCCTGAAAGAATGATAAAAACCACTATAAATCTCTATTGGAAAACACTCTGTGACTATTGAAGAAATAAAACTATTTTGCTAATAAAAGCAACTACTAATTTGAAGATGTAGATGAGTACTTGTTAACAAATATAAAATGCTGTTTCAGCTAAACTCATGGCTGAAGCTCATGGGTAAAATTCTCAACTACTTATTATTGTTCTTACAATTCCAGTCTGAGTTGTCAAGCCATTGATTCCTACTGTCTTTCTTTCAAAGATTAATTAATTCACTTATAAGTCTAAACCACTGGAGAAATATCTCCTTAATGTAAGGTGGTTGTATATTCTCATGCTTTTATTCAAAATGCTCACTGACTTAATTCTGTGCTGCAATTATTATGTATTTCTTTATGTATATGTGTGTGTGTGTATATATATATATATATGTATGTATATTTTCTCTTCTGTTTTCACAGCCAAGGTCTAACTCTTTGTCTTGCTTGACTTAGACAATCAGTCAATCCAATTTTAATTTTAAAATTGGTTAAATATTTTCAAGGCAATTCTTGTCTGCTTAACAGTCATTCCAAAAATATTTGTATCTATATGAACAGATAATCCATGCAAAGGTATTTTTGGAAAAGAAGATGCAGAGAGCTGTGCTTTATAGGTCCTGATAAGATCTCTGCTTACTGGCATGAGCAGTTCTATTAATGTGTTTTGCTGTCTACACAAAATTCAAAATACTTTCTATGGTGAGTTTAAAAATACAAATGTATTTATATATGCACTATGTTTTTTGTTTTGCAATTAAACAGTCATCAGAATAGATTTATCCTTTCATTTTTACTAGTTCTGATCACTCATTTTGTCATCTGTAAATAATAGACTAGAAATAAATGTTTGATAAAACTAGTCAAAAAAAACCCCCTTCCAATAGTTCATCTTTAGGAAGTTCCTCTATGGCCTTGTCACTGTCCTTTATTTCACTGTAAAAGAGTACACATTAATTCCTGTTATTTTCCCTGTATATTCCTCCAGTGTTATAACTTTCCATTTTCAATAAAAGAGAAAATGGAAGAAACCAAACCTTGGACTATTATCTCTCCTTTCTTATCTATATAAGACTCAATGACACTGCCAAGGGAGATCAAGCTTAAATATATTAAAATTCTGGAGCAAGGGTGAAGAGGTCAGGAACCAAGGCAGTTCTCTTTTATTTTGCTAGTAAAGCAGAAAGGCTGAGGTAGGAGCAGAGATATCCTGCAGGTCAACATTTCAGAGCACAACAGCTGTTATATGCAAAACTTTGTTTTTTATGACCACTCCATCTCCTGTCAAGAATAAGCAATTCTTGGGAGACAGAGTACACTTGACAAAGTAAAACAGTATCAAGTTTGCCAACAGGCTTGCAAACCTACTGAGGTGGACTTTAACTAGGTTTGTTGAGGAACAATGCCTAATGTCTAAAAATGAGTTCATACACAAAAGACATTAAGTCCCTGGAGGACAGCATAATTGGGAATGCTGTTACAGTTTCCCTGGGGGGAAAAAACAGAAAAAAGGTCACTGAAGATGAAGTGAAAAATGCCCATTAACAAACGCATGCAACATGGAAAACAGACAGTTGGACTTAGCGGTCTGTGAAGGGACACAGACCAATATTCTCCTTATGACTACAGAACCACTGTGAAACAGGTGTTGTGTCAAAAGTTCTGCAGCTGGTGGGTAAAAGTAAGTTACGAAAGACAGAACAGGAAAGCAGGGACACTTTTGCCACGAAACTGTTTAGACAGTCAAGACCTTACTTACATAGATGGGAGGATACATTTAATGACCCTGGTATTTGCTCAAAGGAAAACATAGTGGTCACAACTAGGGAGATTTCTGCAAAGAGACTAGGAAAACTTTTACTTAGGTGATCAAGTAACATTTAGGGGAGACATTCTCCTTGATCTGTTACTCATAAACAAGGAAGAACTTTTTGAGGATGCAAAAACAGAAGGAAATTTTTGCTTCCATGAACTTGAGATTTAACATACTAAGAGAAGTGATCAAAGCCAAAGTAAAATCAGAGCATATTGTTTGAAAAACATGCTTATCTAAGAAAAATCTACACTGTAATTAAATGAAAATTGGAGAATAGTCTACTTTGGTTGACACTATTCCTCTATTTTCTTTGTTAAGGAGGCAGAAAACAAATCCCTTAAGTCTACTTCAAATCCCTAATTTTGCAGTAGACACAATTTACAGGTTTCCATTTTGAGGACGCATACCTATAGGATGAGAAAAAGAAGAAATATAGCAGATCATTCTTGGAATTATATTTGAAATTTTCTCAGAAGAAAGTTTCAGATCCCAGGACTAAAAAAAGTTCCGTGCATTTTCCAGACTGATAACCTAGGTATTCTGTCACTATGGCAAACAGAGTAAAGATTCCATTATACTTATCTGTTTTATCACAAAAGAGTAGGCAGCAGATCCTGTGGCAGGTGAAATGAGGAATGGGGTCTCTGAGAATTGCAGTTTATTCTGACAATCATAAAACATGAATTGCATAAGAATTTCATAGCAGAGATATCTGAGGTTTGACTTGGTTTCAATCAGTGCTACATTCTGGCAGTGATGTTCTATTGTGGATTTCAAAGATAAGATAAAATTAAATGGTCTCTGTCAAAAGGCAGACAGAAATACAGAAGACAGCATCTTGATGTCTTCCCTTTATATGTGAGTCTGCCTTCAGCATCTTATTACAGATTTATCTAGGAGTTCATTCACTTATTGATATTCTGATTGAAAGAAGAAAACCTGATCTTTTCCTTTCAGTCAAACTCTCTGTGTAGCTAAAGGATGGCAAACATGTTGATATTCTGAGGTTTACTTTCAATATGTAAGAGGAAAAAGTTTATTTTTTGGCCCAGCTAATGACTGTCTCTTTCGCCTCAACAGTTTTGTGCAAACCCTCTCTAAGACAGATTTTACTGTCCTGCTCACACATGTTAGTTGCATCCATATTTGTATCTTACTAGACATAATTTGACCATGAGGTAGCTCTCAGGTCAACCGTGTGGAGAAAGTTTGCCCTGAGAAAGAGAGAAAAAGAAGACAAGATACAAATTCTAATAGTGAACTAAATGAAATATAGTGTTAAAAAAAAAAAAGTTAAAACTAGAAACTTTGCTTTCCTAATGTAATATACATTCTTCATTTGGCTTTAAGCTTGACTCTAAACATGTACAATATTTGCAAAGAAGAAATAAGAACCGTGAAAGAACACTGGAAGTACAACTAAGTGCTGAATAGCAGTTTCTTGACTATTATTTGGCCTACTTCATGCTCTAAAGATGACAGAAGATTTGCCCCTTTCAAATGGTTGAAAGTGTTAGAGTTCCCTAGTGAGCCAGCTTTCTTTCATTAGACAAGAGCTGTACAGATCTGAGACCAGACAGTGGTTTGAATGCGACTTAGAATATTCTTTTGTATAAAAAGAAAATGCATATTCTCAACCAATGTGTGTGCACTTCCACTTTCCTAAACAATCAATTTCAGATGAAGGAAAGCTTCTCTATGTTGTGCGCATACAGTGTTTTAAATGGTTTGTTGACTATTTGAGCAACCAGATAGCGTTGCCTGAATGAGACAAGCAATGAAAATTTCCAGCAGTATAGAAATTTGATGTTCAAAGGGAATTATATGTTTTTCCATAGATTTTAATGAAGGGATAGTATATGGATCAGTATATGTTCTTTATATTGCATGTATATTTTGTTGCAAGTGGTATATTTTACTTTTATGCCTCAAAGAATTTGATAGTACCTCTAATAGATATGTGAAATTTATGTGGAAACATATCCTTCTGATTTTTAAAAAACATCTTCCATTCCCAGATCTCTGATCCTATGAACAGAGTGTGTCATAGCATGTTCATTAATTTTTACACACTGCTATACAGTAAATGGAAATACATCATTAGGCGATTATACAGTATAAAAATGTCTTCACAAAATAATATATCCTGCCTGAAAAACACTCATCATTGCCACATTTCAACAACATTTTAGTACCTGAGTCTCTTAATAACAATGAATCCATTAAAATTGCATTGAGTAAGTTGAATGTTCATCCCTTCATGGGCTTTGAACAAAGTTCACTTATGCAAATTTTCCAATTGTCAAGTTTGAGCTTTAAAAGTCAGGCTGGATTGTTTCAACATCCCAAACCATCACTAGTAAATTGGACCTTGTTAGTCATATTATGTTCTGGATGGTGCTCGCCTTTTTTTTTTATATCAATTTCTTTCTTCAATGACATTCCAAAAGACTTTTCAGGCAAAAGCCTCATGGGTATAATTTGAGTTCCAGAATGCTGACTGTTTGTGAAATCAAGCTATATACAAAGAAATTAACAAGTCAGTTGAATTTTCAAGTTATGGTGAATATATGCTGCAAAATTATAACTTAACTCCAAAGAGCAAAGGAAGATCTTGTGCTGGAGAAACCATTGAAGAAAAGGGAGGGTCTATTTCCTACAGTTTCGCACTGTCAGCGAGTCAAATCATTGGGCTCAGAAAGCTCTGCATTTACTAGCACAGCAGAAAAGTAGTCAGTCATTTATTATATATACTGCTTTACAGTGTAATCTCGTATTGTTTAGCAGTAGTAGAACTGTCAGATTAAAAATAAATATTTAATGACTCATAACAGTAATGAGTTCTTGCTTTGATGTATAATCCATTATTAAACTAACCAAATGTTTTTTAGGCTAACTTATGTGGGTCAGCATTAGACCTTTGTAAAATACAGCTTTCTAGCCAGATGGTTAGAGATTGTCATTAAATTAGCCTGAATCAGTCAGTATCCCATCAGTTAATCTCATGTTCTATAAATGGTAGATGAGTATTCTTTGTACTGATTATGCAACTTAGAGCATCTGTCTGTTTTCTGCTTGACTAGGTCCTGTCTGAAATGGTCATTTCCCCAAACCTGCTAGAGCCAATCAAAAACCTGCCTAGTTTGCAAGAAGACTGCAGACATATGGCTATCTGACTTACATTCACCATAGGGTACTTAGTTATTGTCTAGGAGTACGGAAAACTATGTACGATAAAGTCATTAAAGTAATGAACATTTAAGAATCGTGGCCATGTTACACGTGATGACAGCACTACAGAAAATGCTCGTCTGTGTATATTTTCCAGTTGAATGGTTATTTTATGAATGGCATTTAGTTTCTCATCATGTGGGAGAAAGCTGTCATTCAATTATTTGATTCATATGAACGTAGTTAAACATTCTTTCAATCATAACTTTCTGGTTATATTCAAGCCTTTTTGGATCACAGATTCATAGGTCTGCACATAAATTTCCAAAATAAAGTCTCAGATTTTGAGAGAAGAATTAACTGGAAAATAGGCAAAAAGCTGGATGCAACCATCCTTTGATGGTTGCCATCAATTCTTTTCCCATATTTCTTCTGCAGGACTATGTAACAGATAAAAAACTGTTGTGTGGATGCTAAGACCACTACCTTAACATGAAAAGTTGCAGTCTTATTAACAGAATGATAATGACAAGTACTGTCCATAACTTTTTGCATAACAATAACTAGATGGTAGATGGTAGCTACCAAAAAAGGAACTTCTGAAATATGCCTTCTCTTATTCAAATATCACACTTTACACTATGGCACAGCAGGTAGAGTAATTGCAGTATGATGGCAATTGGTGGTATATTGAGGATGTGTTTGTAAGAAAAAACTATTGAACTCATAATAGCAGTAATAATTAAAAAAAAAGGTAAGTACTCCATACCCGTATTTATATCCATGAAAAGAAGATAAAGCAAAGACTTCTGAGTAGGTCATCATTGTATAATTGCAGAAAAGACTGTGGTTCAGAGTTCTTTAGATTTGCATGCTACATATAAATACTTCAGCTAGATGTTGTAATAGCTTTGTACCTGCTTTTCTTTAAATGTTTGGAAATGTAAAGGCACATTTCTTTCACCGCATTTTACCAGTGGAGCAGAAAAGTGCTCATGAATAACATTAAGATAATATTGTTGAACAAATATGCAAATATTTTGTCAAGAAACAGGAACAGTCAATTCCTACAGAAACATTCTTTAAATTCTAGTTGCCAGCAGTAATTATAGGGTTAAGAAGAAATTTCATAGCACAAGAATAGTCTTAGACTGCATGAACATTGAAAATATAACTATTTATGTCACTGTTTTGCATTCTGTGGCAGACCAATTATCTGGACAAGATGTTCTACAGAGAAATGCTTTTATCCAAGGCAGAGATTTACGGAACAGTCTGTGTAAAGGAGACATTCTTGACTCCCAAATTATGCCCTTGAGTAGGAAGGTTAGTAAGACCTGTAATTTATTTTGTATATTTATTTTAAGGCAAACTAAATCTCACTTCATGACAGTTTGCATTTACACAAACATCAAAAAATGGCAGAGTGAGGCAGTGAAGAAAAAGTGGTCCTGTATTCCTTTCCGTATACTTATTGGCAGAACTGTAGACAGTGTTACACTCCAACACTTTACAGCCTTTACTTCCACCTGAGGGAAATCATAAAGTAATGAATATTCCAACTACAGATTCATACTTCCTCCTAAAAAATAAATAGTAAATTAATCTGTTGATATGGTAATGGACTTCCATGCCTGTTCCAGGCTGAGCTGAAGCTGGAAGAAGTTTAAGGAAGCATGAAAATCATAGAATCATAGAATATGATAGTTTGAATTGAAAGAGACCTTAAAGATCAAAAAGTTCTAGTTTCCTTGCCATGGCCAGGGATATTACTCACTAGGCCATAGTGGTCTAGGTCTCATCCAGGCTGGCTTTGAACACTTTGTGTAGAAGACCTGTATATGAAGAAGTTTTTGTGAGCTCTTCTGCCTGTAGCACCAGAAAGGGAAATTCTAAGGGAAACATCCACTAATCTCTGGCATTGTTATTGAGAAAGCTTTCTTCTCTTTTCTTCTTCTGTTCTTTGTATCACACTTCTGCTGCAATTCTAGGATGTTTTTCAGAGGTACTCAGCCAAATCACAGAAGGGACACATCCTGGACTGCTTTCCCAGGAAAGAAATAGATCATGAATACAAATGCTTTGAGAGGGGAGTCCTGTGGGGGTGGGCAGAGATAGCTGTGTCTGTGGTGTCTACAGTAGAATGGCAGTCTGAAGTATAAGAATGTGCAATAGAGGAAAGTAAAACACAAGAACACACTGAAAGTGATTAAAATACCTCAGTGTATGAATAATCATAAGATATGTTAACTCTTTTCCCCAGCTGATTGAACTTACATGGAGAAAATCATTTTTCTATAAAATCCACAGCTTAATTGATTGCTAGCTAATGTGCAAATGTACATGTAATGTAATATAACCAGAACTTACTTCAGAATCAGAAACAGTGCAAAGCACAGACAGAAATTAGTTCTACTGTGTCATCAAAAAAAAAAAAAGGATCATTATCGTTAAAGAAATGAGAAATGCTGCTTTATAACAGCACAACAGCATACAAATGCCAGCTCTGCTTCACCTAACCACGTATTAACTCCTCCTGAAACCTGATAGTGAACAGTAGAAAATAGGGGCCATTCATAAGAACTAGATAATACCCAATTTGTGCCTGCCTTGACTCCTGCATAATAGGAGCTTACTTACCAAATATATTGCTTTTTACATTTTCTTTTTCATATTGATACATTTGAATTTTATATATATATATATTCTTGTTGTTTGTCCAGGTTTTTGTTGAGCTTCTCTTAATAATGAAATTGCTACACGTTCTACCATGGTGTGATAAATAGCAGTTGTTACCAAGAGATTCCAAATTGTGATGGTTTTTAAAAGCCTTCTCTCCCATTCATAAGGTAAAAGAAATAATAAGATGAACTTCTGCAAATCTTCATTGTTATTAAGCAGATACATAATTTATTAGTGCTTTGTTGTTTTTACAGCTAAATTCACAGAGACTCAAGGACTTAGAAAAATTCTCATCAATAATAAAGAGCGACTAAAAAACAGTATCAACGTAAGAGATAAAAGAGAGTCAGAAGAAGTTTCTTGCTTATTGTCTGCTGAAATGAGGAAAACAACCTCGATTAAATTTTCCATGGAAAATTACAGAATACTAAGTTTAGCTAATTTTCAGGGAGGTATATTTAAACTCTGTCACTCGCCAGGAACATATCTATTGACAGCTATCTTAGCTGAGTCTTACATGGATCTTGCACTATTTTTAAGGTTTGTCTGGCATTTAAAATACAAAAACCTAAAAGAATGAATAGACAATGGAGGCAAGGTCTTCCTGCCTATTGTCACTCCCTTCTCTCCTGTTTTCCTCCCTCTTCACAATCTGAAATATAAATATTGATTAGGAATATAGAAAATTATCTATCAATTTTTTTGTCTGAGTCTCTGAGGCCTGAATTAGCCCATTTAATTTTAAGTTCTTAATGAGTGCATAAATTAGAATAGTTAGGCTTAAAAGATTTAAAGTGACTAATAATGGGAAGCAACTTTATACTATCAAACAACAGTTCCACCCATCTAAGATCTCACTGTCCTCTAGATGTGACTCATGTTACTTCACTAAAAGATGGTTACAAGGATAACTGGCTTTTTTAAATTTAAATGCCTCAGCCAAGCACTTAACTTCAAGGTAGGTGATTCACTGAAATGTGTTCACCATTAAGGAGTGATTCTATTATGGCGTGATTGCATTAGGAATGTCAATATCACTCAGAAAATAAAAATGTTTTCCCATAAAAATTCTGAACCTAAACAGCAAATACAAAGTAGTTTTCCCCCCTTTACAAGATGACTTTAGAAAAAAAACCTCAAAATGCTAGAAGCAATTCACGACTATGATCATGACTAGCACTGTGAAAATTAGAATTTGGGCAACACGTGTGTTACTGAAGCTGGAAGAGAAGTACTCTGGAACTGGGCTGTGCCTTTTATTCTTGTTTCACACAACCTTCTACAAATAAAAGCCCTCATCAATTAAGTTTTATACTAACAACCTGACATTATTATTTTAATAATATTCAATTGATTTCATTTTGGAAAATTATATCTTTATTGTTTAAAAATTTAGGTTTGCAAAGGGTAAAATTTCTACTGTAATGTCAGTATACTGGACAATCCTTCAGAAATTATAAGTCAATTGTTTTAACATTGTAAAAACCCAAAGTGGTTTTTTTTTCCAGTCAGCTTTGCTGCTAACTCAAAGCTACAGTTACTCTGAATAATTTCATTAAAACCAAAGGTCACTGGTGACTGTAAATTCCCAGTAACGAGGACAATATCTTGATTCTCCAAATATGAAAAATCAAGCAAATTAAAAGGCTCCACAAGATACTGAGAATCTCTAAATTATCTTCTTTACAAATATCAGAAAATATATGAACACACAATTTCACTAAACAGATAACACACAGAACATTTAACAGACTGTTCAGATCTGATATTGTAACTGTGGCAAGTATTGCAATTTTATTCTGATGATCATAAATAGAAAAGATTCAACAGATGGTCAAAGTTATCTCAAGTCACAAGCGTGAACAGTGTAATCTTGAACAAGGAATGTCAGAGCTAAAAGGTTTTATAATTTATTATGAAAAATACAAATAGCATCCAGTACCTGTATCCAAATTACAAGCAAATCAAGTGATAAGACAGGCCTGAATAAATATCTTACAGAAGTATAAAGTGTATGGAAAGGAATAAAAATTTAATAGAAAATATTTTAATTGTCAAATTTCTTGAAGATTTGAAAGTAGAAAATAAAGTCAAAATGGCCAATTATTTTATTGAACAAATAAAGAAAATCATGGAATAATTGCAATTGTGAAAGACAGGTTGAAATTACATTCATGTTTCTTATTATTATAAAATAATGATCCACAGATTTACGGAACAATAGCAAGGATTTCTTTTGCAATTATAATTTTTGCTACCTTACTAGAAAATCTCAAATATTTTTCACACGTATATACTCCCTGAAAAATTACAATCCCATGAATTTGACCTCAAATCTAGCACAACCTTAGAATGTATTTTGAATCAGGAAATAATAGATCAGCTGGGGATGACAAAAAAGTAAATTACCCCAGGAATTTAATCTGGACTTCTGTCTTTCCAGTTTGCTCAAATAGTCCCTAACTTTGCTTATTTCACATTCCCAAAGAGCATCTTGGTACCTTCAGAGGCCTGGGAGCCCAGAAGACAGGTTTTATTTTTGCTATTCAGATACTTGGCGTAACCTGTCTTGTTGTCTTTCATGTTTCTATGCTTTGGCTTATGTTCAGCATCCCCCTATTCCTCTTAAGCTGTTCCTTCCTGCTTTGGCCTTCTGGGAAAGCTTATTTTTTCATCAAATTTATCTTGGAATTCTTTTTCCACCCATGCTATCTTTCTTCCACAGATTCACAACTTTCTGCACTTCAGAATGTACCTCTTAATTTGCAAAGATGGTCCTTGAAGATCAGCCCTGGCTTACAGTCATAGCAGTTTACAGGGTCTTCAACCAATTCTTCCTTTTCCCTTTTTATGATTAATGGCACACATTAGTAATCTTAGCCAACAATTAGTAAGCATCTGTCTTTTTCATCAGAAATAATGTCTTTCCCATTTTTACATCAATATGCCTTTGAAAAAAGACAAAAGTTCTTTGTAGGCATCTCATCCACAATATTTCTCATCAGTCTCAATGTATGTCTAGAACTAAAAATTCTAAAAATTCTCTGGCTCTGGCTTGTTGTTCACATCTGGTATCACTGTGCGTAACACAAAGAATAAAATAGCAAGTAAAACTACAAAACCACCATTATGAAAATGAAAACAGTTTTGCTGGAATTCTGTGGAACACACTTTTATAAACAGTTCACCCTTTCTTGGATTTCTTACTTTAGCAGCTTCTCCCTCATTATTTATATGCCTAGAGCCATCAAACTGCTAGATTTTTTACTCATTATAAGTGATTTTTCTTATTGGACTGAGATTCACAGAAAGAAAGAAAAAATAAAACAAGATAAATTTAAAGGTCTTATATCTGTAGAACTTTTCCAGTAAAATATCATCGCTTTTTTATTAAAAAGAAATCCAACTTGGCCCTTTTCCTAAACATATTTTTATCATTGCAACCGGAGTTCCAACAAGGTGAATGATATAATTATAATTAAACTTCATGTAAATTTATTTATTTTTTTATTTGTCTTGTTTGATTATGTCTACAATCATTTGAGTTTTAGAAGCAGATGTTGTCTATATTCATCCTTGCTAAGCATCTAGGATGGGATCACTTCACAAGATTATTCCTTTATTAACAATCTCACTACCATTATAAATTTCTGGGTGGCACTGGCCTATCTTTTATGGTCCACTTCTGTTAAAATGAAGTATTTGAATAACTCAAATGTAGACTCAAATAAGAAGTCATAGGTAAAGCTAAATATTTGTTTGAATATTAGTATCATATACAAATTTCCCAAAGTTTCATGCAAAGTTTCATGCAAATTCCACATTGTTAGCACATTATTACAGATAATCCATTAGACATCCACGAGACATTTAGTTTGGGTTCCTGTAGAAAAAAAATAAATTTAAATTTAAATCCTATAGTTTACAATTTTGCCAGGAGGATTTCAGCTTTCAGCAAAATGGTAGCCTTTAAATGACATATTCCCCTCCAAAACAAAAGCTCATTAGTGCACATATAAGATCTAAAAGGCTTTAAAGAAAATTAGAATTAGTTAGTATTGGAAAATGTCTTTTACATTATGATAATTTAAGTCCTTGAAATTTTGAACTATTTTCTAAAAGTAGGAAAAAGAATGTACTACAGGACAAGCCATGATAATTTCAGACATTAACAGTTATTCTTGGCAAGAAAATAGTAAAGGACTACATATTAAAGTATTAATCAGTATGACATTGACAATTCAAATGTCAATGGATATGCATAAATAAGTAAAAGAAAATTGTATGTGGATCTGTGTGTGCATGTATGATTATTCTGCTTGTGTCATTGTTTATATGCATAATAGAATACCACAATATTATTTAATGTTGCTTGCAACACACCTGTGATTAAATTACCTATACTTTCAACTTCAAACATCTGAGCCTGTGTTTTTCTGCAAATAAACCTACTACACTTTACATTAAAAGTTAGCTGACTGTAACCCTAATTCAACAGTTTATTTTATTTCAGTCTTGCTTAAATTTGTAGACACTATGTACATATTTAAATGTTTTTCTGATTTTTTTTTCTATATATTTAAATGCTTCAATGTCTGCTTATATCTATACTCAGAGCACATTTTGTATTTGGAAGTAAACATTGATAGCTAGCTATCAAGTTCTAATAGACGAAGTAGAACAAGATTTTTTTTTTCATTTTCTAGCTATGATGCATTACCATACAGCTATTATTGGATTACTAAAAAGAAGCATTGAATTATTCTAATTGCTTGTATCCAGTATAAAGAAGCAGAAAAGAGAGCTATATCAAAACCTATAACAGAAAATGTTTGGAGTTTGTCTTCTAATAATGTTTGAGGATATATGCTTAATAGCTCAGTTAGCCTCATTCTGTACAGTTAAATAAATTTTATTTATTACATGCTTCAAGTACCATTAAAAAAGTATTTGATTTGAGACAAAAATTATGAACATAAACTTTACTTTTGAGAAAAAAACCCCAAAACTTCTTGGTAGCCAGCACTATAAATTTACACATAGTAAGGGAAGCCAAAGTATATTAAAAAAAAAAAAAAGGCCAAAAGCAAAAAAAAAAAAAGCTTTTTCTTTTATGTCAGATTAAAATTCTAGGACAGAAATTCAGGTCAACACATCCAGGTCTGACAGAGACCCTGAGGGGATCCACTGTCTTAACCAATCATTTATTTGTTTTTCTTCTATGATATGGGAATGTCTTGATGCATAATACTTTAAAAAATGAAGACACACGGGAGAACTACCAGTAAATCCAAAATACGAAGTTTTTAGGTTTGACTTAACAGCCTGAAGACTTTAGCCTAATCTCCAGTTCATTTATTTTCAATGCCAAGTGAAGGGAAAAATAGAATAAGTTTGAGCAAAGATGCCTGAGGAATCAATTGAAAATGCCTGCAGTAGGGAAGGTACCCAGGACACAGGCTTTTCCAGTCTTAGGGTACCCGCTATGATAAACTTTTTTCCATATAGCTCTATTCACAGGTAGAAAGAAAGTAGGAAGAATGAGTCAAGTGTGTTCAACTATACAATTAAAAGTTTCCTTTGTAAACGGAAAAGAACTAGACAAAAAAAGTCAAATCAAACATACACACAGAATACACAGAATTAACAAGAATGGAAAAGACAGCAGAGATCATCAAGTCCAACCTTTTACCTAACTTAACAACCTATCCAATCCATCATCTAAACCATCTAGACCATCTAAACCGTGTCTAAACCATGAGAACTAAGGTAATAATTAATCAAACTCTAAACTGTGTATAATGGAGAAGAAAGCCACAAACCCCCCAAACCTGGAGAGCTCTGAAGTCTAACATGCTGGAAGGCAAATCACTATGGTTTAGACATAATGCAACAAAAACATTGTAGCTACAGCCAGTATTTTGCAAAGTAACAATACACTTAATAATTGTAAGTACAGTTCCACAGGGGAGAATCATGCTTAGAAAACTGTTATACTAGCTGTTTTTTATAGTGCCAGGTATCAATGTTGCCATATGATACGATGTTTACTGGATCAACTAACAAAAAAATTTGGTTTAAATGTACATTGTCAACTTTGATTAAGACATATTCATATGATTTATATAAATTTTACCCTTTAATTTACATGATAAATAAAAAGCACAAAAAATTAAAACCGAAAAAGAATGCATTACTAGGTATTAGCACCTTCATTTTAGTGGTTTTAGTAGTTTAGTGGTTACTTATCTAAGACAAAGAAAATGAACACAGATACACAGATCAAGGTAAGAAAAAAAAATAAGGAAAAAACTCAGCTGTATTCCTAGAACAGATTACATAAATATTTAAGTACTTTTTTTTTTTCCTGTTAGAAGTATGAAAAGACTTTCAGAGCAAATGCATCTTTGCATTATTCTAAATAGAATCATGACAAGATTACTTTAGCTCTGTGTAACCAAATTATAACTAATGTTATATTCCATGTTCTCAGTAAGGTCTCAATAACTACAATAGTTTTACACTTTTTAAAACTCTTCCACTTCTTCTATACAATATAACACCCTGCAAATACCTATGAATGTGTTCTTAAAATATTCACTTATGATAGGGGGATGCCACTTGATGGAAAACTACATGTGTGTTGTATGTCTACAAACATCTAATTGTAACAGAATTTAGCAGCACAAGATGTTGTACCTGTGTTGTAACTGAGGGGCAAAAGCATGAGTGTAAGAACTTATATAACCCAGAATTCTTATGTTACAATTATAGGGAACTATAGCACTATACAGAAGAGATTTTATTTATATGAAACAGTATGATGAGTGTAAGAACTTATATAACCCAGAATTCTTATGTTACAATTATAGGGAACTATAGCACTATACAGAAGAGATTTTATTTATATGAAACAGTATGAATTATATCTTTGTAGCATGAAATTTAAATATCCAGTAATTTTCACAGAATTGCAGAATATATGAAGGAACCCAGAAGCATTATTGAGTCCAAATCTAAAGTGAACTGCCTATAGAGGGGATTGAGCTCGTGACCTTGGTATTATTAACATCAAATTTTAACCAATTGAGCTAATCTTGAATACTGATGTTTAGTTCTTATACATCGTATGTTTTGATACTAGTAGCCAATTCTCTCAGAATACGTAAGCTGGACGCCTCAGATAGTAAAACCCTCTGTACTTAAATGGGTATTAGATCTCCTCTTGAAAAGGAGATAACTATCCTAAGAACAAGGTTTCTCTAACTGCCTACTTATAATTGAGGGCCTAAGGAAAGGAAACACCTTGACTAGACTAGACCACGTCACCAAGTGCCACATCCAGCCTTTTCTTAAACACATCCAGGGATGGTGACTCCACCATCTCCCCAGGCAGACTATTCCAATACTTTATTATTCTTTCTGTAAAAAACTTCTTTCTGATATCTAACCTATACCTCCCTTGACGCAGCTTGAGACTGTGTCCTCTTGTTCTGTCAGTTGCTGCCCGGTGGAAGAGACCAACCCCCACCTGACTACAACCTCCTTTCAGGAAGTTGTAGAGAGCGATAAGGTCACCTCTGAGCCTCCTTTTCTCCAGGCTAAACAATTCCAACTCCCTCAATCGTTCCTCATAGGGCTTGTGCTCCATACCCCCCACCAGCCTCGTTGCTCTCCTCTGGACATGCTCAATCATCTCCACGTCCTTCCTGAATGGAGGGGCCCAGAACTGGACACAGTACTCCAGGTGCGGTCTCACCAGTGCCGAGTACAGAGGCAGAATAACCTCCCTGCTCCTGCTGGCCACACCGTTCCTAATGCAGGCCAGGATGCCGTTTGTCTTCTTGGCCACCAGAGCACACTGCTGGCTCATGTTGAGCTGACTGTTGACCAGTACCCCCAGGTCCCTTTCCACCTGGGCACTGTCCAGCCACACTGTCCCCGGCTGGTAATGTTGCAGGGGATTTTGCGGCCAAAATGCAGGACTCGGCACTTAGACTTATTGAATTTCATCTTATTGGATACTGCCCAGCCATCCATCCGATCTAGGTCTCTCTGCAGAGCCCTCTTTCCTTCCAATAGATCAACACAAGCTCCCAGCTTAGTGTCATCTGCAAATTTACTGATGAAGGACTCAATACCCTCATCCATGTCATCAATAAAAATATTAAACAATATATATATATATAAAATATATTTGCAAAAGACATCAAAAGGAGAGTGAGAAAATACTTTCTCTACAACATGGTAGTTGTATTGACTTCTTGATATTGACTTCTTTTTATCTGACATATTTATACATTTCAAAAGAAAAAAAAAGAATAAGCAAACAATTTTAAAATAGCACAGACAAAATACCCTATTATTGCTCAAAACAAACAAAAAAGCCCCCTATTTCATGCTGATAACCCTTTGCAACTATTATCCTAGCCAGTTTTCGAAAACTAGAGTATCATCTTTTCAGTGAAGTGTATCTTTCTATAGAATAAACCTCATATTTTCAGATACAGAAAAGTACTGAAATCCTTGATTTCTATCCCTCTTTGTTATGAGGCAAGAGGTATGTGTACAATCCTTGATTTCTATCCCTCTTTGAAATGAGGCAAGAGGTATGTGTACTTTCTCATGATATATCAAAGCCCAAAGAAAGAAAAAGGCAGTGAGACAGATGCCAAGCTGCTATTGTAGAAAATTCTGTGGTTTACAGGTCATGTTTCTGGAAGCACTATCAAAGCGAATTGTTTTCAGTTTGTTTGCAATTCCTTTGGCTCAGTATGGATTGTGAAAGGGTTATTCAATCAGTAAAAACACCCCAACATGTTGTGTCTTCATAAAAGTATTCTTAATTCAAGAAAAATAAAATTATGAAAGAGAGCAGCAAAAAATGTTTTATATTCTCTTGAGAGCCTTAAGAAAAATAGATCACTGAAGAAGTGATACAATTTTTAATTAAATAAACTTAAATAAGTTGAATATTTCAATTCCTTAAATCATAATTCCTATCTAAGAGCCTGAAAAAGTGTTTACATGGAAATATATAATTTTAGCTTTATGTGAAATTTGCTTCATAAGGGAAATAGAAACATGTTTTCTTTGAGGGACATAAATCTGCCAAAGCAATGTCAAGAAAAAAATGTGAATATAAAAATATATGCATTTAATTTATTTTTTTAGAAAACTGAAATGTTAAAATTTTCATTTCCTTAAATCAGTAATTCAAATTTAATTTAGACACAGTATGTCATTCAGGAGTGTGGCTGACATTGTTTTAAAGAACCAAAACACAATATAATCATGATACTAAGCTAAGTTTTGTTAAAGCTTTATAAAGCATGTAAAATGACTTCAAGTGAAGTATTTGTTTTCTTTTCCAGTATATGAGTATATATATGAATGTCCAGTTTGCATATTTCTATTATTTTGTTTGTAGTAGCATAAGGTTTTGTTTGTTTTTGTTTTTGGTTTTTTTTTTTATTTCAATGTAGTACAAACATCTGTACAGTAAACCCCTACCTAAAGAGCACAGGAGCAGTAGTATAAATTTGTAAAAATTTGAATACAAACATGTAATTACATTAAGAGTAATACTAGTTTTCAATTTTAGTCCCATAAAATATGGACAGTCTAAATTATTTTTTTTTAAAAAAATACCTCTAACAAGATTTCTTTTGCAGGAGAATCTCAGCATAAAAATATATATCTTCCATTACATACCTTCATGAAATTTTTAATGTTTTATATGATAACATGGGTTTTATTTATTTTGATTATGCTTAAAGACAAGTGATTTTAAGAGCTGCTAGTAGATCAATATACAGATGAGCTTATTTGTTGACCTATCCTCCCAACAGCAGGTCATAAATAGTAAAATGAAGTTCTGAAAATAAAATTATAGTACTTGAATCCAGAGATGATCTCATTTACATCTCTGAGAGAATTTTAGCATTCTTGTACTATGCAGTATTTTGCTTAGTTGGATTTTATTTACTTAGGTTGTTTTCTGGTATGTACTTACTTATGCTGTTTTGAAGGACAAATGTTTCTTTAATACTGTCAAAATTGTTACCATGTTATAGTGGTTTAACAGGTCTTAGATGCTCTAGTTGAGAACTAAACTGCAGTCTTTAGTAATTTATTGAGCTTTGCTTCATTTTACCAGTATTTGCTGACTTCAACTGAAGTTTTGCCCTCTCCCACTTCTATTCCCCTTCTACTCTCCTTCCTCTTATACCGTATTTTTTTCTGCTGGTAAAGATAATTCCTGCTATCTCTTAAATGTGGATACATTATTTTATCATCAAATTGAAGAATCATGTTGTCTTAAACAACAAAACAGGCTTATGAATCCCAAATAATTGCACTTCATTTTACAGAACAGCACTGACAATATTTCAAAGCCATGTCTGCAAGCTTCTAAAAATCTTTCAAATTGCTATATGATGCAGAAAAACTTTGTGTTTTAGTTTATCTGAGAAGAAAGGTGGTCCTTTACTACAGCTTTTGCTACCTCAAAAAAATAACCACCAGCAGTGGATGAAGGACTAGCTTCTAGAATTTGCTGTTATGACAAAGAAGAAAAAGAGTGAAAGTAGCATCATTTATGCAAGAAAATTAAAATAGGATGGATACAAAATGTTTCAATGTTTTTCCTTAATTTTGTAGATCTTCAAATTAGCTAATGCTTGTTTTGACAATCACCATTTAAAGTTCTGCTTCTGCAATATTCAGGCCACGGATATTTTAGAAGAAACTACATCTAAATAGAAGTGGAGATGGGATTTTCCTGTCTTAGCCATACTTTAAATATTATCTTAGTGTGTGTGGTGGTTTAAGCACCACAATATTAACTAGGGGGCACTCTTAGTAATGACGAGAAGAATGACAGAATGTGACAACAGCGAAACACTTTATTTGTCTGGAGCTCAAAGAAAACACAGTTTAGGGAACCCCAGACTCAACACATAAAACAAGCACCCGGCAAAACCACAAAAAGGAAAAACCAAGAAAAAAGGAATAAGGGAACTGCTTTCAAAGGCCAGCCAAACTGGCCACAGAGAGGCAGTGGAAAAGGAAGAGCCACTTTCTCTTTCTTCTGGAATCTCTGAAAAAAAACAACAACACAGTGAAAGGTTCTCCCCCCCCCAACCCGGGATGTTATTTGGGGAAGTTTTCAACCTGTAGTTGTGCTCGTGTGGCTCCAATGCCGATGGAGGTGGGCTGAGTCAAGCCACG
>VXBA01005680.1:9856-27917 GCA_013399895.1 Serilophus lunatus
ACAGTTGAAAAGGAGGGGCAGGAAATTATGTCCATCACAGAGGAGGATATAAAAAATGAAAAATATCAGTAGTCAGGCTTGGAAAAATAACTTTTTTTTCTTCCTGCTTTTCAAAATGTTACAGCTATAGAAACAATCTCCTGGACAAAGTCAGACAGATGTTTTTTTCTCCCCTCCTCCCTCCCTTTCTTTGGATGGAGTGACTTTCTCAAGAGCACAGCTGAAAAACCTTTGGAAAAAAAAAAACACACACACACACAGTCTCAGGCGTTGGAGGTGTCTGGGGCTAAGGATTACAGAAGTTCAAATTGGCTCCCCCTGTCAAAATTACAGCTGCACAAAAGATGGTACAGTGTATCAGCCCAAGGCTCAAAAGGACTTTTTCCGGTTCTCAAGAATGATGCAGGTCTTGAGAAAACGCAGCTGTGCTGCAAGCAGCCAGGATCCTCTGGCCCAGCCAGGGCCTGCCCCCCCATCACCTCCTGCCCTCAGACAAATTAGTAAAGATGCCAACCTGCTAAAGGACGTAATTAAAGAATATCTGTGTGCATTTGTCATTTAGAGATGATTTACTGCCAGGGCATAACCTTCGTGACTTCTTATAATATGTTTTCTTAGTTTTCACACTTCCCTCTTAAGACTTGAAATTTAATATCTATTCCAGCAAACGGAGTTCTTGCTCCCTTTTCCTCTCCTTCTAGTGTATTATCTTTGTCCAATGCCCAGATGAAGTGAGCTGATTAAAATTTATGTGCATTGTCGCTGAGGTGCTGTTTTAACTGTACAAATGTGTTACAAGGCTGTTGCACTACTCAAGTCCACCCCACTCAGGTGACCCTGCTAATCTCAAACTGCAGCCCTTGTCAGGTGATGACTGCTCAGGGATCCCTTTGCAAGCTACACCACACCATGGTTTCAGGGTTATGTGTGCGTGCGTGTGTGTGTGTGTGTGTTGGTGTAAGGTTCCTGTGTGTTGCACTGGGATGCCTCGGCATCCACCAGTCAAATGCAGGTGGAGCAGTTCTGTGATATACACACAGCATAGATATCCTCAGTACAATTTGCCAGCTATATTTTGCCTATATTTTTGCAACATACTTTGGTTAACAACTCATGAACAGCTACGCCCGCATAACATGGTCTGATTGTTGCACATGCTGCTGTCTAACACATGAGAGCAACACAACCTGCTCCTAGCAAAAGCTCAACACATCAGCTGTAAATCATGCTGAGGTCCTCAGAAACTCTTAAAACACATAGTTTTAGAAAAATTAAGTAAGGATATTCTTCAATAGGAAGGCCAGTTAAATTGTTCATTTTAAAATCCAATTTTTGATTTCTTGACAAATGGCAGCAGCCCTGAGATTACAAAGATCTGCTGATCATGTGCTACCTGCTCAAAACTTCTAGTCTGTACAGTAAGTTTTAAAGGAAAACTCTGTAATGTACAGATATGGGAGCACCTGTAAATTTTATGATCTTCTTTTGAGGTCCAAAAAAACATTCTTCCTCTAATGATTTTCTTTCCAAACTACTGCCATTCCTTGGATTATATACTGCCAAGAATTGACTAACTACTGTTTCCTTCCTTCTCATTCAATAGTACCAATTATGCTGCTAAAAAAAAAAAAAATCACCCTCCTTCTCCACTCATCTAATCATGTTCTTCTCTTCAAATGCTCCAAATGCTTTTCTATACTTGGAGGAATTTTCTCACACTTCCATGATAATCTCCATTTCTTCCTATATCCCTCTTTTCACTCATTTATGTTCCCTGCCTGCTTGCCTAAAATTGCTCTCCAAGATCCTTCTGGTGTCTTTCATACACTATTCCTGCCTTCAAGCTCCCTCGGAAAACAGGGAGCTGTTTTCCATCTATCCAAACACCAATGGTCATTACCTTCTCACTTACTTCTGGGAGGTATATCAGCCTGGAAATAGCCTGTGTAAATCATGCATATCTACAGAGGTATATTTTATATGTAAAATATTAGATTGCTCTTAGGTTAGGTCTTCTTCCGGATAAGAAAAAAATATCTGAACATCATTTCCTCTGAGATTTAAAATGTTGTCTTAGATTATTTGGAACTTATTAAAAATTAGCTAGCTACCAAATTTTTTTACTTTGCAGCAGAATATCTCTCATTCCACCTATGGGTAGTAGCAAAGCTTAAATATACCAATAGATAAACTCTGTCACCTTTGGTAAGTCATTTTCCACTCCAGTTTGACTCTCTGTAAAGTAGATGAGAGCAGCTGTTCTCTAAGCCAGTGCTGATGAGACATCAATGAACTTTATCTGTCTGGTCCATTTACAAATTCTTCCGAGACTTGGTATATCAAGGTGCGTTGCAACATACAATAAAATTTTCAATCTCAGTCAGTACTACTGTGCCATATCTATAACAACAATGCCATGAAAATTAATTATTACTTTTCCAATGCTCTGAGCATGGAAAACACTACACCAGTGCCAACAAGGTGCTTTGTTTCCTTTTCGTCAGGGCTGCTCTGCAGCAAGAGCAGTAGTAAAATGTGTTGAATAAATCATTCACCATGAATTGTTCAGTCAGATCCAGTATTGTTACTGGAGTCAATTGCATACTATTGAATATATTTACAGTCTTTACTTCAAATTATATATTCTGGATTACTCTCAAAACATGCTCAAATTAATACCATTGTGTTTTACAGTAGCTATATTGTGTAAAGCATACATTAAGTAGACTTCATAATATAGTGATGGTATTTTTGATCAATGGTACTGAGTGCATATTACACAAGGCATACGTTTTTCTTTTTTTCCCCAATAATGGTAATCCTGAATAACAAGACTTTCGGAAACGTTTGGAAATGAGGGGGATTTTCTGCTGCTGATAGCTCATTTCAAAATCAACTTGAGACATAGCCCAACACTCTTCTGTATGATTTTTCTCTTATTGCTTTCTGAGGAGATAGAGGACTAAATCTGATGTTTATTAAATTTATAATTATTAATTATACTCAGGAATAATATTTCCAGATTCCCCTACTCTTTTCTTCTAAGCTTTGTGTATAAATTCAGTTCTCATGGAATTGCAGAGGGGAAAATTTGATTTCACTTACTGAAGTCAGTATAGTAGAACCAGATGCTGTGCTAGCTTCTACTCAGATCTTTGCCAGATCTTTTCTTATATCCTCTCCGGTATCAGGTCTTATCTCTTTCCTGATTAGATCAGCAACTGTCTTGCAGTCCAGATAATGTAGGAATGCTCTATAGTTTGCCAAACATCCTGCACAAATTAAAAGGACCTCTTAAAAAAATAAAATTAGGAAGGCCAAACCCTTCACTCTTCTACAAGACCTGCTAGCAGAGATCTCAAAGCAGAAGCATATCAACAATGGTAGTCTAGCAGGGTTGGCCCCCGTTGTTTAGACCTATGCCACGAGTATGCATGGAGAAGGCCTTTTGTAAACCCACTGGATGAAACAGGGCCAGAGGGAGAAGTGCTAGATTTCACATTTATCTCTTACACCAATGCAATCCATGCTACCAGCATGCTACTATACTTTACATGTAGACAAGTGCTATCAGGTAAAAATAATCCTATTTTATCTTGCTGTAGAACTGTAGATGGTGACTTGCAGGCTCAGCATCACTCTTTATGTCCATCATATGTGGACTGTCTTAAATCATAACTGGGATCTCTACACTGCCATTTCAGAAGATACTGGAATGTATGCCCTCTTAGCCTTAAATGCTGCTGCACATTTCCTTCGATTTTGTTTCCAGTGTTGTATAATTTGCCAAGCTGATCATTTGCACTGAACAAGGCAGAGATGTAGGAGGAAACAAGTGGTATATGATCACACAGCTAGAACCTATGCTAATGTGTATATTCACAGTGTACATGGGGACAAATAAGGGCAGGAGAGGCTGCTTCAAAATTCTACTTTCTTTAGTGACCCAGATCCAAACAGTACCAAGTCTAAGACAGTCATACTAATTCTCAGGATTCATTTAGGGAAAAGACAGTGTAGTATATGCTCACTGACAAATACTGAGATGACTAGCACTACACATGCTTTTGCTAGAATTATCATGCTAGAGATTATGAAGGCAAAACCAATTTATCCCAAGTCAGCTTCTCTTTAGTAACCACCCCATGAACAAATCATATAAATATATATTATAACTTATTCTTCTTTCAATTAATAGTAAACACCTCAGCTTTGAATTACCTTACCACCATTTTCATAAGGGCAGTTATACACTGGATACATGGTTGGCTGTTATGCTGTGGAACCTTCTCTATTTGGAAAACAAAATTAGCAAATTTTATATTAGTTAGAAAAAGCAAAAGTTCATCTTTGGTTAAAGAAAAACTAAATGTAATATTAACACTTTTGTGTGCACACTCTGCTAGCCCCTCTTCTTAGCCTCTGCACGTGGGAGTATTATCTTCTTGGTCCCACTCCAGGTAGGATGAAGAAAACGTATTATCTTACTTTATTGGTTACCTGTGGCATTATCTGTGTGGTTTCTTACATCTTGTAAAGAGCATGGCTCCTGTCAAAGATGACATGGTTCTAATACGGTTTAATATTTTAATTGTAGTGTTCTGAAGAATGTTAAAATCCAAAAATGTTCAAAGTCAGCAGAATACACAACAGTGTTCATGGTAACAGCAGTTTAAATACTCTTTGCCTGTAGGACGCTAACACAACTGGCAGGTACCATAACCATAAGCCTTACCTTAAGCAGAATACCCAACCTACTGGAAAGTTTAACTTTTTAGACAGACCACAGCAATAAAAAACCTTTCATGTTGAATGTGTTTTATCTTCCAGCACTGCCACAAAGAACCTCTGCCTAAGGATTAAAGATAAATTGTAAGATGGAATCCTCAAGAATTCATTTATTGGAAGATTTTTAAATAGGAAAGTTTAATTCTCATCAGCTCCTATTCCTGTAGTCTGTGCCAATACAGCTCCTGCCTTGCTGCTTACCACAGCTAAGGCTGCATCAATATGCCTGTTATAAATGTCATATTTCCAGAACTTACAGCTCAGCTGTTGGTATTTTCCTTTGGACTAGCCATGGAAATTCAAGCCTATAACTCAAAAGCATGTATAAATGCTCCATTTACTCACAGAAAACCTTTCCTGCCAACTAACTAAACAGAAATCTTTAGGAACAACAGCTAAAAATGAGTCCCTTCAATATCAGCTTTAACCACCTGTTACTGCAGGCAATTTGAAAGTGTAATCCTAAACATGACAATAGATTAGGCTACAATATAGTCTGATTTGAAGTAATACAATATATTTTTGAATTATTCAGAATTGCTGTTTAGCAGTAGTGTTTTAGAATAGCTACGATCACATCAGCACATGATAGCCCACAAAAGTTCTAAAGGAGTGGTAGAAAAACAGCCTTTGAGTCGAGAGCTCTCAGATTAATTTGTGCTGTGGTCACTCATGTAGCCACAGTAAATTCACAGTGGTCATGGTTGCCAGACACACAACAGAGTTATAAAAAGTGAGCTTCTACGTGGTGGTTGCACACAAAGTCCCTGGTGGCCACTCTTGGGAATTGCTGGTTTAGCAAATACAACTCTTTTAAGAGACTGGGAGCCTCAGTTCCTCTTTGGGGCAAAACCAAATTCGCTTGGATAAGTCATCCTTTCTTGCCATAGTTGCTTAACTTGATAGTTCCTCCCTCAATTCAGCACCTCCCTCCATGCAGTTCTGTGGCATGAGCTTTTTCCATCAATGACTGGAATTGATACCAAGCCTAAACACTATACAAGTGTCCATAGAAAAAGAAGACCCCCCCTTTGGAGTTAAATATTTACTAAATCTGTACCAGTTTTTCCCTTCTTCTTTTGAACTATTCTTAGCAAAATCAGTGCTTGCATGAAAAGCACGGCTCCTAGTTGAACCCAAGACCAGTTCCACTCAAGAACAAGTAGTACAAGTTTTCTAACTGGACCTCACAAATGTAGTTCAGCACTGACCTTCATACCCCTCCCTGTGGATGGAAAAATAAAGAAATAAACTACAGCAGTATGTCAACTGGCATAATTTTGGCAACCACCCCAAGAATGATGTGAGTCCCAGGATTGATGCCTAAGAGGCTCCTCTAATCCATTAAATGCATATTCTGAAAAGTTCTTTTGCTACTAGAAAAAACTCATCACTTAAAAAAAGTGATCCCTGTCTTCTCAGTCCTGGACCTTGTCATTGTCTTTGTAATGGCATTTAATGTCATTTTAATATCAAATGTTGTGACAGAGTTTATCATTACAGTTCCTTTTCCAGGACTGAGCCATCAGTGGATTACAGCAGTCGCTTTTTCTCATAGAACAATCTACCACCAAAAATGCAAAGTGTTTGTCTCTTCCAGTAACAGATGGTCCTAAGAAAACAGGGAACTGAATCTTATCAAGAACACTCAGCTACACAGGAAAAAAGAAAGCTTCCTGCGCTACAGTGTAAAGTACTATTTGCTGCCACAAGGGAATGCCTGGTGAGGTCAGAGCTCCTAGAGCATGCTGGCTTGAAACAGGAGGTACAAAATACTGGGGGGTTAGTTTCCAATCTATGGAATGTTTCCATGGAGAGAGAAGGGGGAAAAAAGGAATGTGTTTGTGAGTTAAAAAGTAGTGATGCAATCTGAACAGTTTGGCCAATAGTGGGAAGGTGAGGGACTTGGGTACCTTCCCCTGGGAAAGCATGACTGGAAGAACACTCATGTATCGCAGGGAATTCAGACTGAGGGCATGACAACAGAAAACAATGGAGAAGTAGCAAAAACTGATAAAGAAAATACTTTTCCCACCTACCCCCTAATGGAAGTGCTTGCAATTTCCCTCTAAAAGGGGGAGAAATGGGAGGAAGACAAGGAGGAGTGGGCACTCTTTCTCATTAAAATCATTCCTTAGACTGCCAACTACACACCCACACTCTAATTGCCTATTTATTTGCCATGATTAGAAGTCTTAAATCTGTAGAGAAAAAGAAAGCATGGGAAACCCAGGGCCTTTACTTGCATCTTGACTGTATAGACCACCAAAGTTCTAACCCAATACATGGCAGCCTTTGCAATGACCCTTGTGGAGGACAATAGTTCCAGAGACCACAGTGTAAAAACTATGTGATGTTAACATCAGTACTAGAAATGTGGTTATTATTAGTGTGATTTTACCCTCTTTTTTACTTCACACCCCAAAGACACTTCCTTTCCCTTTGAAGCACAAGCCCTTCCTCCTCTCCTGCTTACACATGCACATCATTGCTTTAACTCTGTTCACAGAAAAAGGGAAAGAAAATACACTGAGCAATGTTGAATTAGACAGAAAATGTGGGTTTTTTTCTTCTCATGGGAAAGGCCTAGTATTTTTAAGCTAGCCCAGATACATTCTCTGAAATATCCTATTTATAGTTGAACTTTTTAGAAGAACCTAAAGTTTTTCTTCCATTGAGTTATTCTAAATTGAGAGTGTGCTCTCTTTCAAAATCAGATGCACAAGTGCTATATCCCCACACTTGAGATAAATCTAAAGTTCCTGTTAGTCCTCCTCTCTCCTACCACCCTTGTGTTTCTCTGATGGGCAGAAAAGCAGCTTACTAAAAGATCTGCAACCTGTCTTAGACTTTGATACTTTTATTTCTTTTATGTAGCTGGTTTCAAAGCACACCCGTTTCTAGTAACTCTCTCCAGTAAAAATAAAGCTTGCGTCTAAGCTGAATTCAAAATGGAGAGCGGAGCACCTGTGGAAAATTTCTCAATTTTATAAAAAAATAAAAAGTTATATTCTGGGTCCACTCTAGATTAGTCCCTTAGTTTTAGGTGCACAGCCCTGGGTTAAGTACAGCTGCAACTTATTTTTAGGCACCTGATCCTCACAATTCAAACTGCAGCTCTCAGTTAGTTGCCTGAATTCCCTATTTTAGGGATAAAGAGACTTGTGTCGTGGTGGAATCCACCATAACCCGAGTGATAAGATAAAAAGCTATCCAAATTAACTGTGATGGCTATTTGTTACACGTGCCCTTATAAAGGGCAGTACAAAGATCTACCTGGACAGCTACTGAGCCTGAAAGGTGCATCAGCAAGCAAGAAGGTGTGAAATGACATGGGGGTTTTAGAATGAAAGAAATAGGATGGCACCAATGTGTGAAGAAGCACCTTCTTGTGACCAACTAACACTTACTTCTCCTAGGAAAATCACCACATTGGCTACAAGCAACAACCAAAGTGGTGAGACGTTCAGAGAAGAACTGCATAAACTTAAAAATTTCTATTCCTTCTAATATCACTACTTTAAGTTTTTTCTAATTTAAAAAAAAATGTTATCAGCTTTTATTTTGATCAAATTTGAGTCTGACTTTTTGGTTTTAGTTTGTTGGCAATTTTTTAATTTATTTAATAGCTCTTTATTCACTTTGAGGAGCTCATTGATGGGAAGTGGTATAGCTGTGACCAGCAAATGTTAATCAATGGGAAACGCTAAAGATTGGGAACGGTTGCTTAATTTGTTAGACTTCACACAATATAAGTTCCTGGCTCACAAACCTGACTCCTGCCTTGGACTATTCCCTTATTTCTTAAAATACTCTCTGTGCAAATGCTGTCTTGTGCACCAGAAACTAATAATAAACTAACTGGCATAGGGCAGCCCCAAGTTAATTCACTTTTCACCTTGAGAGACGAATGGAGATGCCATATATTCTTAAGAGGCTGTACTCTGATCTCTGCCAGTATCCAAAATCACAACATCTTCAGATGTCTTCAAAATCAAAGGGAAGGAGGTACCTTGTTACAGACGAGAATTAAAGCCCCTAAGGCTGAAGAGGTAAACATTCACATTATACTCAGTCAGTTAGCTTCCAGCTGTACATGTGCTTAAGAATAAATGCACAGAAACTGAGTTTACCAACTGTCTTCATACAGAGAGTATCAGCCCACTTTTGGTACTTTTAATCACAAAACACATAAATTTGTTTCCTTTGATACTGCTATATCATTGAAGATAGTTGCTGTGAACCTCACTTTGAAGCATCATTCCCATGAGCAGCATTCACAGCCTTGACTCCTAAATCCAGTTTGAGTCAATAGTACCAAGATGCCTAAAAATTAGAGGTCTCTTGACAGCTTTAGCTCATAGGACTCAGAAGTACAGTTAAAACCACGGAAGCTATGAGGAGTTAGGCATCCCTGATGATAAGCAGTAAAAAGTGGTTTATAAAAATTTCTTAGAGATTGCTGAGATAAATTTATTATTGTCTGGAAGGTATTCAGATAGCCTAGAGGAGAAGCAGGAGAAATGTACATATTAAGCACATTATATTTTGTAAAACTAAGCAATAAATCTCTCTAGATTAGAAAACAAGCAGCTTGCTCATATGTGAGATGGCAGAGACGCTTAAAATACATAGATTAATTTCTCCTTCTATGTGCTTTTCCTATATATTTAATCTAACTAGTTTTCCTGTTCTCATTGTGCTCAGGTTGCACTTGGTAATTAATGTACATAGTAATCAAACTCATCAGTAGCATGTACTGCATATAGAGTTTTTCTTTTCTATCTGCCATATACCAAGAGTATACAAATTTATTTTAGATCTTATTCCAGTCAGAAAGGCAAGACAATCTTTAAATGTAGGTTTTAATGTCCACAATCCTGTTAGCATTAATACAAATATATATATAAATTTGTGTTATCATAACTCCTTCCAAAACAACAGCTAAACACAGCGATAAAAGGAGTCTCAAAAAAAAAAACATTTCAGACATTAAAGATCTTCAGCACAGTAAAGAAAAGTATCTAAAACACTGAAAAACTACTGAAGTAGTGCTTCAGTATTTGATGCACTTATCTATCCTTAACTTAAGGATATGGCATCATATACTCTATGAATATGTATTTGCTTTGGAACAACCTTTTTTAGGTTTCATGTCCTTGGTGAATGATAGAGATAGTGCTAAACTGGACTGCCGCTGTTGCTAAACAGCCACCTGAAAACAAAATAATAGAAGGTGATTTAATTGCAATCCTGTGTAGCTGCAGTTGTCAGGCTATCTCCCATGCAGTACACAGTATGTAGTTTGCTTTGGTCAACCAAGTTTCTCTAACTGTACAGAAGGTCTCATTTTTACACCTTTGCAGAACTGATGCTGCTCTGTATCATAATAGGTCTTCTAAGTCACTAAATATATGAGTTATAAGGAGAATAGTGACAGGGAGGAGTATGTGTGTAGGAAGATTATATTAAGGCACATGAAAAGCAGTTTCTAAAATTCAGGAAGGGAAAAAGGACAGATGGCTTTTTAAGCAAATACTGTTGCTTGAAATCTCCTTGGCTCCATAAGGGAAAACATTTTCTACTAAAAATAGTAACTGGACTGAAAAGGTACCAATCTATCTGAGGGTATAAAATGAGGCGTGAATTATTGAAAAAGGCAACTAAAACTGTGCTTGCTAGAAAACAGCCAGCATATCATACCAGGAGACTGGGGGTTAATCTGGTGGAAAATACAAGGTACATGCAATTGGGAAAAAGATTTGAACAACAGAATACCTAAATGATGAGGTGAAAATCTGGTAGTTGCACCTCCAACAACTTACTGAACAAAAAAATATTGATTGATATAATATTTCCATTTACAGCTTAGAGCTCTGCTTGGGTTTTTTTGGTAGACAACCCTCTGAAACCTTTCTAGCCTCTCTTCCCAGGCCAGATAAAACATTGTCTTCTGGCCAGTGGACTTCTGCCCTAACACTAAGTGGCTACATATATAAATGAGCAAGCACACACACAAACTCAGGTAGATATTGCATCTATATATATCATGGAACCATGCATTTATCCTGTTCTTGTGACAGCCTTAGTGTCTACCTTTTATGAATTAATCTATCTCCTGTGACACTGGAACAGAGTTAAGCATGGCTTCTTTTGGATTTGATGCTTCTCAGTTTTGATGAACAGTGTTTCAGGCCCAGAGATAAGCCATACAGATATTTGTATGTTATGCACACATGAGTGCTTAAGAGCAGGAATGTATCTAAATACATCATTCTACTAGGATATACGAACAGAGAGCACTACTAATTAAGGTGGTTTATTTTTTGTATTACCTGTGGAAAGGCAAGGAGTTACTCTCAGGTATCAGGAGCATCCAGGGCTTTGTCTGAGTACCACTTGGGAAACTGTTTCTTTCAGGTCAAAATTTCTCCAATGACATTAATACACTTCCTTAAAAAGCCAAAGCCTCTTGTAGCATCTGCAGAGAGAGAACCACACAATTGCACCAGAGCTACCAGTAGCTGCAGTGGACAGGCATACAGGAGACTGACAAGTGAATGTTATACATACTGCTGCCTGTGGTTATGAGAGAATTAAAAGCATTTGATGTGATGACATTTTCATTAACAAGTTTCCACTTTGCTCACAAGGGAATATAAACCAGTTGTCTTCACTGGAAGAATCACATCGTACGATCAGGAAAACATTGGAAAGCAAGAGACATAACATGGATGATTTTAATTTTAGAAAAGTTACATAAAGACTGTGGGATTTTAGTGGCAGAGGCTATTCAGATTCTTTCCTCTTCTTGAAAGTAAAAATCTTCCTGTGATGTAACTTTAAGGCTCTAGAGTAGACACAGGTTTATTCCTAGTTTCTTTAATGCAATTGATGTAACAAACTCAGAGAAGGAGAACTGTAACGGGAAAGGGGAAGTGGTGGTGTCTCCAAGAAAACGGGGAGAAGGCAGCAATGACCTGGTGACAGATCCATTAGTGCTTGGTTGTGCCACAGAGACAGGCAAGTGGGACGCTGGCTGTTGCAAAGCCAAGAACAAAGCAAGGGAGCGGGGACCTACAGAAAAAGCTGGTCAGTGAATTGGTAGGGCAAGTTGTTGTAAGTTTGACAAGCTACATGGCTTGAAGAGAAGGAATGCTAATATTATGGAAATAGTTGCTTTAAAAGAAGGTTTTTCAATGGCAAGGAAAAAAAAAAAAAGTTGTTAGTCACAGATTCATTTTCATCTGCCTTCTCTAAGGACTTTTCATAAACAAAAGAGATTAATTTCTAATTCCATAGCAAAATAATTCAATAATGTTCATTTTTGTTGTCTAGAAGCTGGCACTGCAAATAGATGCTTTAAGCCTCCCCACTTTCTCCAAGTCTAGAGAGAACAGGGAACATGACAACTCATTAGAGCATTCTGACTAATAAAAAGCTGCAAGGTACATTCACGAAATCTGGTTACTCTGGAGGTTGTATTTAAAAAAAAAAAAAAAAAGATGAGAAATCTGGGGGAGAGTTTTTCCCTTGGGGGTGGTCTGACTAAGAAATGACTAAGAGCTCTAAAGGAGAAATTATAGTAAGCAAAAGAGCATCCTAGGGTATCTGCATGCAACTGGCATAAGTGTAACTTTTAGTTAGGCAGATGACTAACATGTACATCACTAAGCACTTCGGATGGCATGGCTTTCCAGGTCAACTCATGGTGTGTAGGCTCACACACTGGAAATGTCCATGAAAACTACAAAGATAAGGATGGATGCGCAGGCGGAGGAAGCAGTAGAAGGATAAGGAGTGACGGTGATATAAATGTAATTAGGTTGTATTGCTGTCCTAGTGAGGCAAGAAGTTCACATACTCTGAAAGATAGCAAACTTCAATGAAATTTGGAACTCTTACAAGATATGGCAGATCTAGGGGAGATAATACACAGTGTGCTCATGTTTCAGATCACTGTGCATGATTTATGAATCTGAAGGGATGGTTTGCACTAAGAAAATTGTCCTCATGGTTTATATGAGTTCAGTACAAAACTATATATGCTTTTAGTTGTGGACTTCTTACGGCATTTCTTCATTCATGTCACCCAAACTAATAGGATATATAATACAAATGGTCCTTGTTTATGGTGCCTTTAAACCTAACATAACAGGGACATGAAGACACTAATTTCAGTTGCTAACAAACAAGATTGACTATGAAACAAGACAACAGATACCCAACTTTTTCTCCTGGCATACATACTTTTGTTCAGGATAATTCATTAGAAAGGAGGCATTATTTTTCTGACACTTCCATCATTACTGGAATTCTATTTCACATGCCCATCTATTTTGAAATCATGTCTAGGTTTTACAGAACAGTGCAAAATATTGCCTAAACCTGAGCTTGTAAAGCAAACTACATAGCACTTCAAATAGCACTTTAAGAATTCCACTGCCTTGTTGAATGAGGAGGGTATATACTTTGTTTCTTGTAGAGATTGCAAAGTTACCACTCGAGACATGAGTCTGGAGATTCCTAAAAAATTTCAGACTGAAGAAAATGGGTTCCCTCCTGCAACTTAGTCCTCATCTATCATATCTCATCACTGTCCCTGTGCAATTATTAGTACACGAACTCATCATCTGTGCCAAGCATGAAATTGGCAAGGCTGAGTATGATGTCTCACATTTGCATTTCCACTTCATCTTTAAGCCCACTTAAAGTGTTCCTTTTAGTGGGGGATGGAACTAATGAGCATGTTTTGCAGGATAGCCTTAACTAACCCCTTAAGTAATGAGCATGTTTTGAAGGATAGCCTGAACTAATCCCTGTGGAACAGCAGGAATAAGGACTGAGAATCTTGTAAAGGTGTCTATTGCCATGACTAAATGAGAAAAGTTAATCAGCTAGACTGAAGCCCCTATAATCTAAGAGTACACAGCTCAGGGCTCAGGATCAGGAGACATAACATGGGAAGATGTAATTCATATTTTGATTGTGCTGTTGAACAGCAGAGCAGTAGCTGAGGACTCTCGGGATCACATCATTAGGTAAAAAAAACGAGCAGGAAAATGAATCCCCTTCCCTGGACAGAATAAATATTGTTTTCTTATTTATTGGTGAAAAAGATTGGGTATTTTTTGTAAGTATTATTCCGGTTACAGTGGAAAGACTTCCTTAAGTAGCAAAGTGTTGAAGCGCTTCATCCATGCAGTAAAGATTAGCTTTTCACCTGATATAATAATCCTTCCATTCACCCTCATTGTTTCTTGACCATTTATATTATAGACTGTTAAAGAACAAGGACTTCTTCTCTCCACATATATATACACAACATCCTTCATACTGTGTCTCCCAGTTCAAATGGCACCTCCAGTTCTAAATACAACCAAGGAACAGGAAATTATAAGAACTGCTCTGCAGATGCAAATGATTACTAAGGCCAGTCAGGGACAGAATGGCAAACAGAAATCAAGATTTTCAGCTCTCATTTAATTCACTAATCTGTAAACTTTCCAAGGAAAGGAGCAAGATCTCTTTTGGCAGCATGTTTTTGAGCATATTGTTTTATCTCCAAATGAAAAAAGTATTTTACAAAGTTCAATCGAGTAAATAAAAATAAAGCCTATAAAACTGTCTAAACTTTGTGGATACTGTGAGCCTTCTAAATGGCCATTGAAATGACTGTAAATCTTTCCATTGACTTCTGTGAACCCTCAGCAAGAGCCTTTATGAACTCAAAACCAGAGAGAGACTGGGAGGTTGAGGAGAATCTCCTTGGTACATATCTCTCACTCTGCTCTGGGATTCAGTTTCCGCACACAGACAAAAGAGCGTTCAAGACAAAATAGAACAGGAGCTCCCTCCCATAATTTTATTTTAACAGTCAGAGGAATCTGAGAAACATTCTTGTATGAAATAAATCCTATCCTCACTTAGACCCATGAAAATAAAAGCAGCATTTGGCTGCAAGACAAGTGTATTTCTTAACTATTTTGAGTGCCATATGCTATATGAGTGCCATATGTTAGCATTTCTTAACTATATATAGCCATTTCAAATGGTATGCTGAGTTAAAGGAGAGAGTACTGCCCTGATCTCATCTTCACCTCTCCTCAGATCTCTCCTATATCCCTTCCCTTCCTTTTCTCTTCCTTCTGCACTCCTCTCCACCTACACTCAGCTTCCGTCATCACACTTCCTAATATTTTTTATTAAAAAACCCCAAAACAACAAAAAACCCACTCCCAATAAAATAACAAACAGTATTTTGTATTTCTAACAAACCTCCTCCTCCCCTCCTCACATTTGACATCTGGTTCTATTCTCCTCCCTCCCTTCCACCACAAGACATACAATGTGGGCTTTCATTTTGGCAATGCCAGGTCAATGCACCACACCTGTGCTAAGGGTAGTAGCTAAAGGTAAGATAAAGTCAGTGATCCCACAACCCTCCACTCAAGCATTTCAGTCTCTGCTCTCGTTTTGCTCACTCCTCCCTACCACTCTAGATTTCTTCACTTTTTTGAGCAGTTGCCTGAAAGCATCTACTTCCCATCAGGGCTGGTTCAGCAGGTATTTTCCTCCAGGCTACCACATTATACTTTTTTTTTTTCCTTTTTCTGGTGGCACCAGGAACTAGCTTTCCCCTTTCCAAGTGTAATGAGTGGGACAGCCTGACCATGGCCTAAAAACACTTAAGTTTTAAACCCTGTATGCTGCAGGGTCAAGCAGCTTCCATCTTGTTTTGTCGTCTTTAAAAGCACAGTTTGATGACTGTGGCCTGGTACTCCTCAAAAGAAGAGAGAAATCACTTTTAAGGCTCTCCCCCGGCCCACAGACTCTGCACCCTTCTTCACAGTCTGGCAATCATAAAACTAAGGCAGAGGCATTTTCTCTACCAGAAAAGCACATGGTATAAAGTAGAAGATAATGGGCAGTGTCCAGAGACTGACACAACATACTGTGTAGGAGCATGCATGAGCATAAGCTGTGCAGGAGGAATCCCCTACTGAGAAAGACCTAGAAAAATCCTGTAACACCTGCTTAACAGCAAAAAAAAAAAAACTGGAGTATTTTCACCAGGTTGTGGTTTAACACAAGTTCACTTATTTTTGCTGCTGCTTTTTTTCATTTTTTTTTGTTGTCATTAATAATGAGAATTATTTTGATTGTTGCAGTGGAACAAACACTTGAAAATGTTTGTTCCTTATAATCCACAACTCTGCAAATCTATCCTTGGAAGCGGTGTGGTGAAAAAGGAAATAAATATTTACAATACAGGGAAAAAGGCAAGCCCATGTTACAAATGCACCTTTACAGACTACACCAAGGAAAGCAGAGAACAATAAGTAACTCGAGGGAGGAATATGAAGGTAGAGTAAATTCCAATTCTGTACACACACCACAAAATTATGTCATGAGTTATGCTTTTCTTAGCATAGGTTAAGTGTGATTTTATGAGTGTGTAGGCCTTTGCACAACACAGGAATAGATGCTCCATGCTGTTACTGGAGCCCTTCATTCTTGGCAGGAACTGGAGCCCTTGATGAAAAAATGCCCTTTGTAAGCAGAAGTTCTAAGAAGAGGGAAACACCACAAAATGTTGGAGCACAAACTGGAATGGTCTCTTTTCAGCTGACCCTGATGGTTTGTACAATATACCACAGACCAAGAAAGCTCATTGGTATATCACATTCTATTGAGGTTTAACTTCAACTCATACCTTTTGAGGAATGTATAATATAGCTTATGTATTTTAAAAAAATGTAATTTATTATTTGCTTGTTTTATTGCTTTATAATTATAATCCAACAGTGCCATCCACTGCTTCTGCAAACAAACTTTGCTTACAGTTTCGTCTTGAAGTTGTCTTTCATAATTCATGTCACTATATCTGAAAAGTTTGACTGTGTATACATATACAGCACATATGAATATGTGGCCAGATGTGGGGATAAAAAAATTTAAAGATCAAAATCAAAGTAGTAGTCCAGTGATGTTCATAAAGGATTGCCAAAACAGTCAAACACAACATTTCTGGGCTGTAGGTAATAACACATTTCACAGTTAGAAAAACTACACTTCAAATTCATATACAGAAAGCTGTGTACCTAATTGTATAATACTTCTTGAAATCAATCTAATAAAATAATACCTGTCAACTCACAATATAATCAACAAGTCTAAGGGAACAGAACACCCCATGGGCTGAAATACTAGGTAATTCTTGCTGACCCTTTGGGATTACCACACTGGATGACAACAGCCAGACTCCTACAGAACCATAACCTCATCACTGCAATTTTCTGATATCTCCTGTGACTGTTTGCCCTCCAGATCTACTGAATAATGTAATTCTTGATAAAGATCCATTGAAGAAAGTGTAAGCATGTTCCCAGGCCACCACTAATGGTATTGCTTTCTCAGGAGGAAACTGCTAAAACACAGCATGAATTCAAATAAAGCATAGCTATTTTCTCATATTTTGTATGTGCCTTCATATATAAGATACTGAACATGCATGTATATATACGGATACAGACATACATAGCTAAATATGCAAGTACCCACACCAATTGCCCGTTCTTCCATAGACACCTATAATATTTAGGTGTATGTATTTTTAAATAGATCTTGAAATTTTGCTTCTACCTCTGCATGTAGAAGCCTTAGTTAGTATCTTTTACTTTTTTCAAATCAGCACAAAGTAAAAACTTATGTAAATGACCAACTAAACATTTCTCTTTTATGAGAAATACTGTGGAGGGCAACAGAGGTTTTCATGATATTACATGAAACAAGGTACAAGTCAAGCACTCACTGTGTGTCAGAAAATCCAGCAAGTGACCTACAGGGTAATTTCCAGTTAGCCAAAGGCATGACTATCGTTCATTTATGTTCAAGTTGGATCTGAATTTGGGGACAACTAACAAATGCTGCATGAAACAGTAAACCTGTCCCTGCCAGCAAAATGTCATGTTATAGTAATGCACTTAAGCACAATTCATAGAAGAAAGCTTCCAAATGTTTCAGCAACTAGATTGAAAAAAAAATAAAAATAAAAATTAAAGGTGTTGTACTGTACTGCATAAAACCTCCTAGGCAGGAAACTGCATTTGGAAATGAATCAGCAGCCCTAGTGTCAATAACAGATAACTGTTACATATAGGTTTATCAACTTTGCAAGAATGCACATCAGCATAAACAACACACAAGCTACTATTAACAAGCACTTTATTGACCACCTTGTCACAGTGCAGAAGCTTGCATGCCCTTATGA
>VXBA01005691.1:0-12523 GCA_013399895.1 Serilophus lunatus
CCCCTCACTGTATTCTCACACATCCCAGTACCCCTCAGTACTCTTCCAGAGGTCACCATTCCCAGGCCATTTCTTCCTCTCTTTCCCTTCAGCCCTTTCCCTTTCCCATTGCCCATGACAATGGTGTCCCCAAACCCCCTTTCCTTGACACTCCACTCCCAATGCCTTCGATTTTTGTTCCCTGTCTCCCTCTTTCTCCTGCCCCCACCCAATCCCTTCTTCATTCCCCATGTCCCCTCCACTGGAATTCCAACCTCCTCACCTGCTTCCCCTACAGTCCTGTCCTTTCAATACCTCCATCCCCAATTTTCTGCAGCTCATTGTATTATGGGCCTCCCCCTTCCACCACCATCCTCCTTTGAGGACCTGAATTCTCCCCATTATCCTGGTTCCTGCAGGATCAGGGATCCCAGATGAAACTGGACAGTGAGACTGTGGGCAGCCATGGGGGGTTGGGGACACTCGAGTGCCTCCCACAGCTCCACAAGGGCCAATCCTGATTAAACCTTTGCTGTCCCACCCAGGGTGTCATAGCAGGCGGAGGTGAGTGCTTTGGAGTCAGTACTGGAATTCAGGAGGAACAAGTGTGAGAACTGGGGGCAGTTTGGTTCCTCCACCCCTTACTGGGACTGGGGTACCCCAGTGACCAGTGACCCCTCGGTCTCTCTACAGGGAAAGATCACAATTGGTCGAGTGAAGAGGTCTGAGGTGGGTACCCCGAGTTCTCCTGGGCCCAGACCTTCCCTTCTTATGGCCACAACCCTCTGGGGCATCCCAGTGTGTCCCAGTACTTCTCAGTGTGCCCCAGGACACCCCAGTTGTCTCTAACCCCATCTTTCTCTCCAGCCTCTCATGGCTGACCAGGTGGTGCTTGTGCGTGAGTGATGCCCGGTTGCCTCTTTTCAAGCCTAGGTAGGAAATATTGGAGGGTCCTCAACCCCCAGAAGGGTCCTGGATGGGTCCTGTGGGATCCCTGAGCGCTGTGGCGTGGGCACAGCTTGGGAATGTACGTGTCGACTGCCACCCAGACCAGTCCCGTGAAGACCAGAGGGACGACTAGGACTGGGCGACCTGCCAGCGAAGCATCGGAGGAGAACGACCCAAGCCAGAGAGGAGGATCCACCCTCAGCGTACGACGCCTGGAATTTTACAACTGTAAAGACTGGGGTGCATCGCTTGGGGACAATTCCACGTGCCGTTGGCCGGGCTTGGACAACCTGCCCGAGGTTTGTGAGGCTCTGCCGTTGCAGATTGTACCCGGTGTAGATAGCCAGGTGTGAGAGGGAGAGGAGACCAAAGACACAGTGGAGGATAGCCTCCCAGAACAATATGCCCCTAAAGTTATGAGCCTCCTACCTCCTGGGGAACCCCCAGTAATCACACTCCTGGCAAAGATATCACCATGCCCTTGTTGTGCGGATAACTTTACTAGAGTGACCAAACTTGTAGAACACCTTAAACATCACCATGGTCACAGAAAGGTAATTTTTCGTTGTGGGAATTGTAACAGGGAGAACGAAAAATTACTAAGTGTAGCAAGTCACATCCCATACTGCAAAGGCAGAAGGCTAAATGAATCCAATTCGGCCACAAATTCATTAACAATTGGGAACGCATTAGAAAGCAACAACCAGGCAACCATTATAAACTCAGAAGCCGTGACTGAGGTGTGGACCTGTGAGAAGTGTGGGATGAGCTTCAAGAGCAAAATAGGCCTGGGACAGCACAAGCGACACACCCACCCTGAGCTCAGGAACGCAGAAAGAATAGCAGCCTCTCGCCCTAAGGCAAGTTCCGCTCAGGGGGCCCACAAAAAATGCTGGTCCCAGGAGGACGAAAAACTCCTCGAAGAATTAGAACGAAAATTCCAGGGGATGAAGAACATCAATAAGCTCATAGCAGAGCACATCCCCTCAAAACCCCCCAAACAAATAAGTGATAAAAGGCGATGCCGACCTCCAGTGAGGGAAAATAGGCAAGATACGCCACAGGCTCCTGAGGTTCATGTCCAGGGTGATGATAACATACAGATGCAGGGTGGGGCAGAAAATGAGATGACGAGTCACCAATTTAACCATCTAAAGGCTCATCATCTCAAAACTGCTCGGAAATGGCTAAACAAAGAAAGGTTCCCGTGTCTTCAGGAAACTATTGAAAAGGTGGTCAATGGGCATACTGACATCTACCCATTGGTTCAGACAGCTACCCTGCTCACCTTAGAAGGCCTTACCATAACATCGGAAATTACTACCTACTCAACTGCCAAGAAGGGGAACCGCCCATCCCAAAAATCTAACTGAGATAAGACAAAAAGAGCAACCAATTGGATGAGGAACCGAGCCACAAAAAAGAGCCGGTACTTAAGGTTACAAAGACTTTTCATTAAAAGTAAAGCCAGAGTCGCAAAAATACTCCTTGATGATCAGGAGTCAATGACTTGTGAGATACCACTCCAAAAGCTCTATGAAATATTCAAATCCAGATGGGAAACCACAGGGCATTTCCATAAGCTCGATGGATTCCAGCCCAAAGGGCAGGCAAATAATGATGCCTTCAGAGCCCTAATAACAGCAAAAGAAATTGAGATTAATATCTCAGAAATGAATAAACATTCAGCCCCAGGTCCGGATGGGACTACCCTTAAAGATTTAAAGAAACTTGACCCTAAATTTTCTTTAACAATGGAGCTCTTTAATCTATGGTTGATCACAGGAATAATACCGGACGAGCTGTAGATCAATCCTGATTCCAAAATCGACTAAACCTGAGCGCCTGGCCGACATTAACAACTGGAGACCCATCACGATCGGGTCAATCCTCTTAAGGTTATTCTCTAGAATAATCATGGCCAGGTTATCAATGCCCAATCCATGAGAGGCAGAGAGGCTTCATCAATGCCCCAGGATGCTCGGAAAATTTGAAGCTCCTACAATTAATAATTAGTAATGCTGAAAAAGAACACAGAGAGCTGGAAGTGGTATTTGAGGATATTGCCGCGGCATTCGATATGGTGAGCCACGATCACATCATTGAAGGCCTGAAGCAGAGAGGAGTAGATACCCACATTATAAATCTGATTAAGTAACATGTATGTAAACACGTTTACATACCTTGAAAAAAAGAATGAGAAATCTGACCCCATCCAAATTCAAGTAGGTGTGAAGCAGGAGAACCCATGACCCCGCTTCTATTTAATTTGGCTATGGACCCCCTAATCTGTAAATTGGAAGACTCTGGCAAAGGATACTCAGATGGAACGCAGAGAGTCACTGCGATGGCATTCGCAGATGACTTAGTCCTCCTCAGTGATTCTTGGGATAGGATGGAAACAAACATCAAACTCCTGGAGACCTTTTGTAACCAAACAGGTCTCAAAACGCAGGGAGAAAAGTGCCATGGCTTTTTCATCAAGCCAACCAAGGACTCATATACAATCAATGACTGCCCAGTTTGGACAGTACTCCCTTAAAAATGATACACCCAGGCAGTTCTGAAAAATACCTTGGCCTACAAATAGACCCCTGGACATGCATGGCAGGCCCTGAATTGGAAAAGAAATTGGACAATTGGCTAGATAGAATAAATAGAGCACTCCTAAAACCCTTCCAAAAGTTAGAAATCCTACGAGTTTATACCATTCCCCGACTTATATATCTAGAGGATCATGCAGAGATTAGGGCAAACAGGTTAGAGGGCCTTGACGCTAAAATTAGAACAAGCATCAAGGAATGGTTACACCTCCCAATGAGTACCTGTGACGCCATCCTCTATTCCAGCACAAAGGATGGATGTTTAGGGATTACAAGATTGGTGGGTCTTATCCCCAGTGTACAAGCTAGGAGACTGCACAGATTGGCTCAATCTTCTGTTGGAGTCGTCAGGGCAGTCTTGAAGCATGTAGACATCGAGAGCATGTACAAGAAACTATGGGTAAAAGCTGGAGGGGAGAAAGACAATATCCCATCAATTTGGGACCCTATCCTACCTGCAGAGCCGCTAGATGTCGGGGAAGAGGAAAAATCAGAGTGGGATATTAAAAAGATAAAGGTAAAGTACCCCAGGCCATGCAAGTAGAGAAAAAAGGAATTCGGAAAATGGTGCTCACTAATATCTCAAGGCAGGGGTATAGAAAATTTTGAGGGCGACCACATTAGTAATAATTGGCTAGAGAGATACAGAGGCATCCCGCAAAGAAAACTTCTCACGGCGCTTCCGCATTTACTCTAACAGTGGAGAACACTGCAATGTGTATCTCAGGGATCCGTACAGCTGGCCCAGAAGGCCAAAGCAGAAACCCCTGTGGGTGCTTTTCTAAGCCCACCTTTGCCATGGGCCTTACAAACCCAAGGGCTGGATGTGCTCCCCTGTGCTTTATGGCCTGCCTGGATCCCTGCGGGGCCCCAGGCACGGCTGGGACAATTTTCTCCCTGGGAGCAAGGGAGTTCCCTCTGGGCAGCAGAGACAGAAATCAGCTCAGCACCCTGCACGGCAAACGCAATTCTTCCCACCTTCAAGCTTTCCCCTGGCAGCAAAAGGTTCTTTGAGNGCTACCACCACCCCTGTCCCTCCACTAATACACAGAAAATACCTCCCCTCTAGCACGAGCATCGACCAATTTGGGATTAGTAAAGACCAGCATAATACCAATATGTACAACTGTGGCACCAGTCTGCACCAATATGGGCCCATACAAGCATCAGTATGGCACCAGTATGGACCAGGACAAACACCACTGGCACCAGTATGGCAGCACAATGGGCACCAGGGCTCCCAAGATACCTAAAGTTTGCTCCCCTGAAGTCCATGGTCATGATCCTGCTGCCTCTTGGTCCAACACTCAACTGCACAATCTCGTGGTCACTGCAGCCAAGGCTGTCCCCAACCTTCCCATCTCCAACAAGGCCTCCCCTGTTGCTTAGTGGGAAGAGGAGCAGCACCATTCCTTGGGGATCCTCCCCTCCTGGGAGAGGAAGTTGTCCCAAGGCTTTCCAGGAAGCTCCTGGACTGTTTGTGCTTCTCTGTGTTGTTTGTGCAGCCAATGTCAGGGCACTGAAAGTCCCCCCCAAGAACCAGGGACTGTGGCTTGGAGGCTGCTTCCAGCTGCCTGGAAAAGGCCTCCTCCACTTCCTCCTCTTGATGCAGCGGGATGTGCCAAGTGCCCCCAGCAATGTCACCCTCTGGACCAGTTTGCCCTTTAATCCTCCCCCACAAGCTCTCCACTCGCTCATCCTCCTCCCCAACACAGACCTCGACACATTCCAGCTGCTGCCTCACATCCAGGCAACTCCACCACTGCCCCTTCCTGCTCTGTCTCTCCCAAACACTGTGTGGCTCTCCAGGACAACATTCCAGCCATGGCAGCTGTCCCACCACAGCTCCATAATCCCAGTGGGATCAAGGCCCTTGGACAGCACACAGGTCTCTGCATCCCCCTGGTTGCTGCCCACACTGGGTGTGTTGGAGCACAGGCCCTTAATAGAAGTGTTGGATGGGGACAACATCCCAGTGGGAATGCAAAGGGATACCCCACACACCTGTGTAGTGCTGGTGTGTTTGGCTGCTTGTGCTGGATTGAGGTGACCGCTCTTGAGCCCCCTTTTGCTACAAGGGCGTTTCTCCAACGTTTCCCTGTGGTCTTGTATTATGCCGGGAGTCAATGGCTCTTCCCTATAAGACATGAGATGTGCTCCAGTGTGGCTGGTCCATCTCAGAGTCACCAGTGAGGACCACCACAAGTACCCCGGTCCCTCTAATGTTTTCATATTATCCCAGAGTTTTCCAGGGACAAGGCTTATCTTGTGGCCCTCTCCCATCATATTTTGTTTAAAGCCTGTGTGGGTTGATGGAACCCAAGGGATCCTGGGACACTGCAGACCCTCATGGAACCAGGGGAGCCTTGGGACAGTGTGGCACCTCATGAAATCAAAGAGCTATTTGAACACAGTAGAACTGTGTCATGGTTTCAGCCCAGCCTGCAGCCAAGCCCTTCACATGAGGGAGAGTCCCTGTGGTGAGCCGGTAAAGTCTGCTGGCCCCCCCAGCCCCGGAGACGGCTAAGCCTCGTTTCAGCTTCAAGCCCCAGAGCCAGGTAGACCTGGTGTCTGCGACCAGCAAAGGATTAGAGTAGGCCTGGTGGCCGCGGCCAGTACCGGAGCAGCGTAGACCTGGTGGATGTGACCAGACGCATTCGTGGGTAGACCTGATGGCCGCTTCCAGCACCAGGGCAGGGTAGATCTGATGGCCATGGCCGAGCCCATAGCCGTGAAGACCTGGTGCCCGGACCCATCCCCAAAGCAGGGTAGACCTGGTGGCCTCCTCCAGCCCAATGGACGAGTAGACCTGGTGGCCTCGGCCGAGTCACGAGCCGGGCAGACCTGATGGCCACGCCCAGCCCTGGAGCCGGGTAGACCTAATAACCGTGGCTTGTAATGTAGCAGGGTAGACCTGGTGGCCACTCCCAACCACGGAGACAAGTAGACCTGGTGTCTGTGCCCAACCCTGGAGCTGGGTAGACCTGGTGTCCGCAAACAATCCCGGAGCTGGTTTTGCCAGGTGTCTGCTTCCAACTCCGGAGCCAGGTAGACCTGCTGTCCACGTCCGAGCAGGGAGCCGGCTATGCCCGTTGGCCGCTTCCATTCCAGATCTGGGTAGACCTGGTGGCCGCACCCAGCTCAGGACCAGGGTAGACCATGCATCCGGGACCAGCATTGGAGCAGGGTAGACCTCATCGATGCGCTGAACCATGGAGCTGGGTAGACCTGGTGGATGCGTCCAGCCACAGAGCTGGTTATGCCTGATGGCCACTCCCAGTCCCAGAGCCGGGTAGACCAGTGGACGCAGACGGGACTAGATCTGGGTAGACCTGGAGGACGCAACCAGCCCTGGAGCTGGGTGGACCTGGTGTTGGTGGCCTAGCCTGGAGACAGGCAGACTTGATGGCCGCAGCGAGCCACAGAGCTGCCTAGGCCTGTTTGCTGCTTCCATCACTGACGAGTAGACGGTGGACAAGTCGACAAGCGGACAAGTAGAACTGGTGCCAGCGCCCAGCCCCGGAGCGGGGTAGACCTGGTGGCAGCCTCCAGCCTCACAGAGGGGTAGACATCATGGCACCGCCGAGCCACGGAGGTGGCTACACCTTGTGTCAGCTTCCTGCCTGGGAGCCGGGTAGACCTGGTGGCCATAGAAGAACCCGGAGCAGGGTAGACCTGGTGGCCGCACCCAGCAAAGGATCTGTCTTGGCCTGGTGGCCGCCCCCAATACTGGAGCCGGCTAAGCCGTGTGTCAGCTTCCAGCCCCGATGCCAGGCAGATTTGGTGTCCACGGCCGAGCTTGTTGCCGGCTATGCCTGGTGGACGCTTCTTGCCCAGGAACCAGGTAGAGCTGCTGGCTGAACTGGAGCCAGGAAGACCTGAGAGCCTCACTGGCTTGGCTAATCCTGCAGCGGTGTCACATCGCCACCGGGTCGGGTCTGGTCGAAATAACAGATCTCAGCACTGCTGGGCCCTTGGCAGCTTTTGCCTTCAGTCTTGCGGGCTGAGTCAAGGCCTCTCGCATCTCATTTTCAGCTCCTTCCAAGAGTGGATGGGGAAGGAGAGCAAAGGGTTAGTCAGGATTGGGCTGGTGGGGCTGTGGAAGGGACATGGGTGTCCCCAGGCCCCACAGCCCATGGCTGTCCCTGGTCTGAGGGAGAAAATCCCTTCTGCTTCCCCTAGTCCTACTGGCCCAGTTCCACTCGGGATCCCTTTTCCTGCAGGAAGCAGGGTGGAGATGCAGATAAAGAGAGTGAGGGGAATACAGGGACTACAAGGAGAATGGGAGTGACAGTGGATGGGAGCAAAAAGGGTGAACAGTGGGTAACTAGGTTTCCCCTCAGGGCTGGGATGGGGATGTTGAAGGAGCACTGTTTGGGATGGAGGTGAGGGGAAAGGAATTCAAGTGTGGGGATGCGAGGCTGCAAGGGAGGGGGTTGGTGGGGACAGAAGAAAGAGGATGGATGAGGAGAAAACTCTGGGGACTGGGTGATGATCTGGGAGTGGGGGCGTGAGTCAAAGGAGACAGTTGAAATGGGTAGACCTGGTGGCCGCGTCCATTTCCGGAGTCGGGTAGACCTGGTGGCCCTGGCTGGGCCTGGAGCTGGGTAGACCTGGTGTATGTAGCGAACGACAGAGCAATTTGGTGGCCTCGCCTAGTCCCGGAGACGGGTACACCTGGTGGCCGCGCCCAGCATCAGAGCTGTCTCGGATTGCTGGCCTCTTCCAGCCCTAGAGCCGTCTATGCCTGGTGGCCACCTCCAGCCCCAGATCCATATATACCTGATGGCCGTGCCCAGCCATGGAGCTGCCTAGGCCTGGTGGCTGCTTCCAGCCCAGGAGCCATGTAGACCTGGTGGCTGTGGCCAGCCCCGGAGCCAGCTAGGATTGGTGGCTTCCTCCAGCCTCGAAGCAGTCTAATGCCTGAAGGCCCCTTCCAGCACTGCATCCGGATAGATATGTTGGCCGCGCCATTTTTCACAGCAGGGTATACGTGGTGGCCTCGCCTAGCCCCGGAGATGGATAGACCTGGTGTCCGTGCTCAGCAATGGAGCTGGGTAGACCTGGTGGCTGCACATGCAACCACATCAGGGTACACCTGCTGGCTGCACCCAGCCTCGCTGCCGGTTAGAGCTGGTGTACGTGCCCAGCCCCAGAGGAAGTTAGACCTGGTCTCCGCAACCAGCACGGGAGCTGGCTGTGCCTGGTGGTTGGTTCCAGCACCGTATCAGGGTAAACCTGGTGGCCGCTTTAAGCACTGGAGCAGGGTAGACCTGGTGGCCAGGCCCAGCACGCAGATGGGTACACCTGGTGTTCCCTTCTAGGCCCGGAGCCGGCTAGGCCTGGTTGCCAGTTCTAGCCCCGGAGCCGGGTAGACTCCTTGTCTGTGCCCATCATCGCGGCCGGCTAGGCCTGGTGGCTTCTTCCATCCCCGAAGCTGGGTAGACCTGGTAACCGCACCTAGCCACAGAACCAGGTAGATCTGGCATCCACTTCCAGCCCCAGAGACAGGTAGACCTGGTGTACGTGACGAACACGGAGCCAGCTATGCCTGGTGGCCGCTGCCAGACCAGGAGCAGGGTAGACCTGGTGGCCACGGAAGAGCCCGGAGCAGAGTAGACCTGGTGGCCCTGCCCAGCCACGGGGCTGGCTAGGCCTGGTGGCCGCGCCGAAACCCAGACCCGAGTACACCTGGTGGCCGCGGCCATTCCAGTGCAGTGTAGACCTGGAAGTCTCTTCCAGCCGCGTTGTCGGATAGACCCGGTGTCTGCGGACGAGCCAGCAGATTGGTAGACCTGGCGGCAGCGCCCAGCCCTGGAGAAGCGTACACCTGGTAGCAGCTTCCAGCCACCGAGCCGGCTTGGACTGATGGCAAGTTCCAGCCTCGGAGACCAGCAGACCTGGTGGATGCTTCGAGCCCCAGAGCCTGGCAGACCTGGTGTCCACGGCCGAGCTCGGAGCCGGCTAAGCCTAGTGGCCGCTTCCAGTTCGGAGCGGGGTAGACCTGGTGGCCGCCTCCAGCCACGGGGTGGCTAGGCCGGGTGGCCGTGCCCAACCCCAGAACCGGGTAGACCTGGTGGCCGCGCTCAGCCTAGGACCAGGGTAGACCATGTGTCCGGGACCAGCACCAGAGCCGGGTAGACCTCACAGACGCACCAAACCAGGGAGCTGGGTAGAACTGGGGGCCACATCTAGTCCTGGAGACGGGTAGACCTCATAAATGCGCCCAGCCCCAGAACAAGCTATGCCTGCAGGCCCCTTCCAGCACCGGAATCAGGTAAACCTGGTTAGCAGTGCCTAGACCCGAAATAGGGTAGACCTGGTGGCCACTTACAGCCCTGCAGTAGGGTAGACCTGGTGGCCGCGGTGGACCCGGGTAGACCTGAGAGCCTCACAGGCTCGGCTAATCCCGACAGCGGTGTTACATCGCCACCAGATCAGGTCTGGTTGAGGTGACAGATCTCAGCACTGCTGGGCCCTTTGCGGCTTTTGCCTTCAGTCTTGCGGGCTGAGTCAAGGCCTCCCGCATCTCATTTTCAGCTCCTTCCAAGAATGGCTGGGGAAGGAGAGCAAAGGGTTGGTCAGGATTGGGCTTGTGGGGCTGTGGGCTTGGGACATGGGTGTCCCCAGCCCCCCAGTCTATGGCCTCCAGTCTGAGGGGAAAATCCCTTCTACTCCCCCCAGTCCCACTGGCCCAGTTCCACCTGGGATCCCTGTTCCTGCACGGAGTAGGGTGGGGATGGAGACAATGAGAGTGAGGGGAATTCAGGGCCTATGAGGAGAATGAGAGTGACAGTGGGGGGGAGCAAAAAGAGTGAACTGGGGGAAATTAGGGACCCCATGGGACTGGGATGGGGGAGTTGAAGGAGCACTGTTTGGGATGGAGGTGAGGGGAAAGGAATTCAAGTGTGGGGACTGAGGGGAAAGATGGAAAGAACGTTTTTCAGAAGTATCAATGGGGGGATTTCAGCCCCTGGATAGGACACAGAGCACAGGCCAATAAAGAGATTTCTGAGGGGACCAAAAGAGCAGGATGGGACACCCAAATGGGCAGGATCTGATGACACCAGGAAAGGAAACAGGTGGGGTTCTCCGAGATGACCCCCATTTTGGGGCACCAGGACACCAAGACCAGGATAAACAGAGAGGAAAATTCAGGACATGGGACATGTGAAGAGAGGCATGACGAGGATCTTCTGTCACAGGAGGCACTGGGGAGCACTGAGGAATACTGAGCACCTTGGAGACAAGAGCTAGGCTTGGAGAACTTCTCAGGTGTGGCAGCTCCCAGATCCAGCCAACGCCATTTCCCAGCACTGTCAGCCCCAAACAGGTCCAGTCTTCAGCCTCAGAGCAGTGCCCAGATGGGAAGATCCTCTGCCCTGGCCCTCCCTCTGTCACACCTGGGGCCACCCACATCACCTGGGTCCTGCTCTGCAGAGCTGCCCCACACGGGGCCACAAGGGACCATAAAAGGCTCCGAGTCCAGCTCTGTCCTTGGATGGGACTTGGACACAGCTTCCCAAAGTCCACTGGCCCCACATACGCATCTTTCTAATGCTCTTGGCTCACACCAGCACTTGCACCAGGACAGGATGTGACCATCCAGAGGGAAAGGGTGAAGTAGGCGTTTGTCCTCAGGCAGCCATGCAGGGGCAATTGGGAAAAGAGAGCTCCCCTCTCAGGAGGACGGGGGTTTGTTTCCCTTTTCAGCATTGCTGATAAGCCCTGTTTACCCACATCCTGAGGCACCAGGAAGCCATTCAGCAATCCTGGGGATTCCCAGGAGTGTCTGATCCAGGGCAGGCTGGGAATGGAGGAGGGTAAGGCAGCCTGGATGCCTGAGCTCCCTACAGGCCTGGCAGAGGAGGGCAGAGCTGAGGGGTCGGGCAGCAGCAGGTCCTGGGGCACCACACACATCTGGGGCTCCCTTGCTGCCCTCAGGACACGCTGGGGCCCAGAGGTGGGGGCAGTGCCCAAAGCCCTGATGAGCTCCTGGGACACAATATCCACAGGCCTCCCCTCATCCAGCCAGCCTGTTGTCCCACCAGAGAAGGCAATCCGGAGGGTCAAGCAAGATTTTCCTTTGCAGAATCCATGCTGAGCACTCCTGATCACCTTCCTGTCATCCATGTGCTCAGAGACAACTCCAGGACGAGCCCTTCCAGCCCTGTCCAGGGATGGAGGTGGGGCTGACTGCCTGGCACCTCCCAGGGTCCCTCTTAGCACTTTGGAAGAGTGGGATGACATTTGCTTCCTTCCAGCCCTCAGGCCCCTCTCCTGACTGACACAGCCTTTCCAGGATGATCCTGGGAGGTCTTACTCTGGGATGGCTTCATCGTTGGAGGGTGTTCATTGGAGGGCTCCATGGATTTTAGAAATGGAGACCAGGAAGGGAAGTGGTGGAGTTTCCTTTTCTGTAACTTAAAACTGTCTGTCAGAAATCTCTGACCCATACAAAACTTGTGACACACATATAACTTGGCATTTATTTATGCATTTTTGCACTGAAAGAAATTACTGCTCATTGTTTCTAAACTCCATAATTCTCTGCATTAATTAGTCTTCTACGCTTATTGGTTATTGATTTCCTGCTTTCTCATTAGTCAACATTTGTAAGGAGTTTTTCAATCTTTATCACAGGGAAAGAGTTCCCAGCATGGGCAGAATTACTTTAGTTAGTCTCTTTTTTCTCTTCTGGTTACTTCACATGTCCTTGGAGGGCTATAAACAGTGGATTCCAGCTGTTCTGGTCTTTTCTCCCCCAGGCTTTGTTCACGGAAGTTTATCAGGGTTCTTTTGGCAAAATCTGAATTTTCAGCTTATCTAATAATCAAATTTTAACAATAACTGTTTGTAAAATCAACCTCAGTTATGTGGTGGATGAAGTAGAAAACTACGGGATGAAGTTGTTCCCTCTTGAATACCCTTTTGCTACAAGGGGATTCCTCCAATGGTTCCCTTTTGGCTCCTATTATCCCAGAAGTCCCTGG